>JBBPFQ010817260.1:0-12711 GCA_037974815.1 Kaempferia elegans
TGTGCAGGAATTTCTTTTGGGGTTCCAATGTATGCAATTCTAACATGAATATGATAAAGCGAAGGATTGTTATTAATCGTGATAGTTTTATCTAGTTGAAGGTATTGGGGGTAAGCATGATTGTGTCATCCTTGGGAATTAGCTTGCATTGGCTTTTCATCCTAGGTTTTGAAGAATTTCATTATGGAGCTTAGAGGTTGTCTTGTGCTTGAAAAAAAAAAGTGATCAGTTAGTTTCTGGAGAATCCACGTGTGATCAGTGTGAATCAGCTATAAAACTTCTACGGTACCTTAAGAATGCTCTAGGTAAAAGGTTTTGTATTCCATGACTGAGGTCATCTCTAGATTGTGAGGTACTCAAATGCAGACTAGAAAGACCATGCAGGATCTCCCGCAAATAACATGTTCTACTTTCCATGGTTGTGCTCTCTTTGTGGGCAATCTTATATTCCAAAAGACAAGTAAATAGTGGCAGAAAGATAGAGTTAGAGGCAGAATATAGACTTGTGGCCTAGGTAACATGCGAACTCATTTTTGGTAATAATCAAGATGTAATGCACATTGTTTCGAGTCTCATATTCCATAAGAAGATAAAGTATGAAAAATTTGGTTCACTTCATTAGAGAGAAAGTACAATCTAATAAGATCGTCACTTCTTAGTTCTAATGATAAGTTAGCAAATCTGTCGACTAAATTATTGAGAGGGCTTATGGTTTAATACATTTATAACAAGTTGGGAATTTACAATATATGTGAACCATCTTGAGGGGAATGTTGATATTCATGTATAAATATAACTCATGAGGGTGTGTTTGTAATAGTATACTCTATTAATGAAATGTATATATCATTGAGAATAATTCCTTCACATATTGGGACTCATGTAAAAATGTAACGCCTCAATGGTATATTTGTAATACCATAGTTTATCAATAATATCTATATAAGGTAGTGGGGACTACCTAAGGGTATTGAGAATAATCCTTGTACATTTCTTGGGCATGTTGGATTTTACCCAACATAGTGACAAATTGCACTGATAGTAGGCACTACAGACGTTTGTGACTTGAGTATGTTTTAGGTTACTATGCTTGATTTGCCTCTAGTTAGGCAGTTACAGAGAGCCTCATGGTAAATTTAAATTAACCGAGGCTTGCAAATTTTGAGATTTTGTAATGTCATTTTCTCTCGTATTAATTTGTTACATCTAGTCATTTTTGTTGCTAATAAAATGGTTATAGAGAAACAAAAGCTGGCAATTTTATTTTTTGCTGTGTCACTTTGTATTAATTCTGTCTATTGATTGTTGCAGCTGACACATCCTTTCTGTTTGAAAGTGTATGGAGTGCGATGAAAATGATAGGAACGATCTATCGCAAAATGAACTGCTGCAATGGAATCAGTGGCAGCTGGTGGATTCAGTTCTTCCGACCGGTGGCTTTGCTCATTCTTACGGTCTTGAAGCTGCTGTCCAAACTCATTTTGTGGCAAGTTCTGTAGATCTAAATTCATATATCATACAGGTCTTGGAGAATGTTGGTAGCCTACTTCTTCCCTTTGTATATTGCGCGCATAAATCCCCGGACACCATTACCTGGTCCAAGCTAGATAGATTGCTTGAAGCGACACTAACAAATGAAGTCAGTAGAAAAGCTTCAGCATCTCAAGGATCTGCCCTCCTAAGAGTCGCAGCATCTGTATTTCAGGAGGTTCCATCCTTCAAAAGAACGAGGGACAATTTTTTGGGGTCAGGAACTGTTTCTTTCCATCACGCGCCTATCTTCGGTCATATATGTGGACTTCTCGGTTTCGACAGCAGTGTCTCTCAGCGGATGTACATGTTCATGACAATGAGAGATGTTATATCTGCAGCAACCCGGTTGAATTTGATAGGACCTCTTGGTGCATCGTCGTTGCAGCACCAACTTGCCCCTATCGCCGAAGAATTGACAAAGAAATGGAGGAACCGTCCAGTCGAGGAAGCATGCCAGGTCAGTCCGCTGTTTGATACTGTTCAGGGTTGCCATGCCTATTTATTTTCAAGATTGTTCTGTTCTTGATAGCATCTCAGGGTGTTAATATTTTGGCATCTTACGAGTATTATCATCCTTTGTCCATTTTCCTAGTCTCAAAACTTTTGTTTGGAATGAAAAAGAGGCAAAAGCTACGCTGAAAACTAATGCACTTTCTCCGATGTATAATTTTTGTTACCTCAATGCTTTGAACATCAACACCAAAATACATGAAAAAAACTACACTTCTAGGAGTCCGTCTAAGTTTTTTTTTTTTTGTCAATGATTAAAAGGGCATCTCTTTTTATTGGAATAATCGGGACGCTCATTTTTTATTTTTTTAATTTTTATCAAAAGGTGCTCTATTCCATTGCCCCCTCTCATCTGGTAAAATTACATAGCTATCTAATGTTCATTGTTTGGCCATTTTGATTTTTTACATATTGATTTTGATAAGTCGGATTTAAGTTTAATTCTTAAACCGTCCAAGCGGACTTAATATGTTTAACTATGTGGAATTTGTTATTCTAGTGGTTTCATATGGCCTGCATCATAATCACATGTACGGAGGTAAATTAAAAAATTATAGGCCAGTGTGGGGAGGATATTATTATTTGATTTTATCGAGATTTAAATCCTTACACTATAGTAGTAATTTCGCCTCACACTAATCAACTTAACTCTGTCCTGGGATTTACAGAAAAATACACAAGTGGTTCGATGAGATGTTTCGGATTCTTATTTAAACCATATTCGCTTCGGATGATCACGCGATTCCACATGTAAAATTTAAAATAATAATAATAAAACAAAAAACAAAAAAAGAATCCACCGTCAAGTAACAAAACATTTGGATAAATCGCATAATATATCTACTGCTAGGCGGATTGGGAAATCGCCGTATATTTTTATACCACACAATTTTTTTGTGCTTCCAAATATTTTTTAATTGCTATTTGCATGGTGGTCCGATCACCATCCGGGTTCAAATTAAGAGATCATATCAAGAGAGATTAAGAGATCATATGAAGAGAGATTAATATTCATGATTTGATCTAATGGTCCTTTTAATTGTGAACCTGTGCTCCCATGTGTCCCTTTCGGATCCAAATTAGGAGGATCTTTAGATTATATCTGATCCTGTCTGGAAGGCGGTCGGCACAGTTAGACAAGGAAAATGCTGATGTGGAGTGAGGATGCACTCGACTATGTAGATAAGATGAACTCCAGCACTCGGCAGGACTCGGATATGAGAAGTACAGTGGAGGGAGTACTCGGCAGCACTCGGATACTACGCACACTAAATAGACAAATAGCGTTAGCAACCAAACAGGAGTCGTCGTTCCGTGTTTGGTCTTTCGACGCTCAAGTTAGCCCAACGTTTAATGGGAAGAGTGCTAAGAGAAAAATGAGCAGAGTTTTGGTGTGTATGCGCCCATTGAAGAAAGCGTACCTGAGGCCCTTTTCCCAAGGTCTATTTATAGGAGGAAAAGATCCCTGACAGCTGCTAACACGTGGCGATTCCTTTCCATGTTGGGCTGTCTATATATGGGTTGCTCATCATTGCCCCTACCACGTGTCTTCTTCTGATAAGTGTATAAGCTGGCCAGGAATATTCCCTGACATTTTGTTAGGCTAGGCGACAAAGGACTTTTGTATTATTGTACCAATCTGACCGCAGGTTCCTCGTGGGCCTTATCTCCATATGTCGATCAAGCAGTAACCTTGGCGATTTAAATCACCGACCGGCCTTCTACTCACTTTAGTAGTGAGAACCATTGAGTATTTGAGTATAATGCGTCCGATCGGGCATCTTGTCCGGCCAGGCAGTGCGTCTGACCGGCCATTCGGCTCGGTCGGATTCGAGGGAGGCTTACTTGGCCTCTCTGTTGACCTAGGTGACCTGTCACCTATCTTGACTTTTGAGGGTGACATGGCCTTCTCGTAGACCGGCCCTTGCCCCGGATCAATGTACCTACTTGTGGATTATATACTTGCTGAGTATGTGGACTTACAATGAAAACGATGCAGGTGGGGGAGATGTCACCAAGGATGTGATAGGGGGCGTGGAGGTGGAGTAACTGAGGAGATGAGATAAAAGACATAGCACACTGTCCGAGGATCTCTAGAGCACGTTATATCATTTATCTTTTGAATTGTTACGTGGATACAAGCTGAAAACTATTTGTTTACTTATCTTAGTATGAGTTCATAAAATTGTCATTTGAATAATATAAGTCAGTTTGGGGTTTAATGTGCCGCAATCTTTATTTTTTAAATAATAATAATAATAACAACAACAACAATAGCAACAATGGTAGTTGTGGTGCTCCATATGATGGTGTCATGAGTACAGAGTTTGGGCCTTTTCATTAGGCGGCGCCAGAAGCGTCAGGGACGCCTCCAGCGCCAGCATCGCACAATGTCGGGTGAGTCCTACGACGCTTCTGGTGTCGTTGCAAGTCTCCTGCGAAGCGTTCGATGCCACTGGAAGTTTCCGACAACGCGTCCAACACCACCAGACGGAGGAGGCGAGGCTGTCGGGCCAGTTGAAACGACGTGAGATTGAGGATTTAGAGCTTTAAATTGAAAAATAAAAATAAAAAAATAAAAAAAAATAAAACCCGAAATTTCAGTGACGCCTAGGGCGCCCAGCGCCTCCCAATGTCACCCAATGTTGCCTATGTGACTGGGCCACCTAGGCTGGCCACCTAGCACCTTTCCGATGCGGGTGTCGGCCACCTAGGCCACATTTTAGAACACATCAGAAGCCCCACTATACCAAAAAAGTTGCAAAGACGGCACTAAATAATCTAAAAGTTAGTACGTGTGCTATCACAGAAAAAATGAAGCTTTTCAGTTCGCAAGCAGAAGAGCTCAAGAACACTAGAGGAAAATAGCAAAGATAGCAATACATGTCGTCCTGATGAAAAGAAACCTAACAATACAAATCCATATATTGAACTACTGCAAAAATAATTAAAAAAACAATTATTGAAACCAATTATACAACTAGGAGCCTCCTCCAATCAAATTTAGGTCTTTTCCACAGTAAATAGGGAAGCTAGACGACTAAAAACTTACAAGAAATTAATGTTGAAGGTAGGTTAACAAGAAGAGTTGAGAGAAACCTAGAGTTTGTCTGTGTTAGTGAGGAGTAAGATTCACATAAATCCAGATATGAAAAAAAATGTGTTTATCCTTATCAATTATGATTCAAATGATGTATTGGTATAGCTTAGTCTCTCTTCCTATATGAGTGCCTGGAGGCTCTTCAGTAGGTTGTGTCAGGGGAGCGTCCAAGCGATAAGAAAAATATCATACAACAGCAATGTGGTCAATCCCTATGTGTACGAACCAGGTAGCCAATAGGGATTCGAGGGAAGAGCCGAAAAGTGAGTAGACGAAGTCATAATAGGTGCAATTGGCAAACTGTTACGGTGAGTAAACTTGTCCAAATTAATTATTTTATAGCATCATCATCATCATCATCATCATCATATATATATATATATATATATATATATTATTGATTATTTTTATATTACCAAAAGGCATATTCATTTTGAAATTGATCAAATAACGTATCTTTTCTCATTTTCTTTCTCATAATACTGCCACTTTCTTTTACTGTTCATTTGAGAAAAAAAAATCTGAACCACTTTATTCTTTTCCAAAAAAAAGGATCCCCTCTATCTCCATCTAAGAGTTCGCTTCCGGGCTGATGGCTTGCTCTCCCGCATGTCAAGTTTCGTCACAAAGTTTGTGATTGTTATGCGAGGTAGGGTCGTCACCACTTAGCCTGCCACCATGACCAAAAAGCTCCTTCATAGCATCGGAAAGGGCGCCTGGATCGCTAGCACCATCTTTCTCATCCTCGTAGTTTCCCTTATGCACTGTGAGCAACAGCTGAATGAGTTGGAGGTGTAGCAATGAGCCCTCCTCAGCGCCCCCCACCACCCTAACGCCCCTCTACACCATTGTCATCCAAGTGAGAAAAGGAATGAGATGGATATGGTTTAATCACATGCTTAGATAGGTGGTAGTAACAATTCTTATTTATGGCCGTCACATTAAATTTGATGAGTTAAAAATGATTCAGTGTTCTTATCTAATTGAATCCTAGATTTCATAACAAATAACTTCCATTATTTATATTATGATTCTCTTGAGGTTGACTAAAAATTATTAATTGTAAAGACCATGATTCGAATAGGAAAGTAGAGATAGTGGGGTAGCGGAGATCATGGTGTTAGTGAAGAAAAGGGTAGTAGTGGAGATAGTGGAATAAGTTTAGATGGTGGGGTTGGAGGAGATCAAAACTTCGCCCCTATAAATAACCCCGGGAAAGTTACGGAAAAGCTTGATCGGAAGGGAAGATATATCTCTGGCAGAATCATTTTGGCAAGGAAGGAGAAGTCCCACTTTTCCCCACCGTCATATCAGCTTCCTAGGATTTCGGAAAGTGGACTTACTTCGCAAATTCTGAAATTTTTTTGAAAGCAATATTTTTTATTCTCTGAAAATTTATTTATTTCACTTCTAAACATTTCTAACTATTAATTTCTGATATTTCTAAAATTTTATACACTAGATTGATCATGAAATAAATGGTAGGAATACGTATTCTGAACATGTCTGATTTCTGGAACATCTCTAATCTCTAGCCTCTCCTCTAGGAGGGATAACTCTAGAGGAATTATGTCAGTTAAGCCATGAGGAACCTGATTCAATTTAAGTGCCCACGTGTAGAATCCGCGATTACTTTGTTTTTGTTATTTTGACTACTGTTTTGTTAGAATTTCAGTATTTATGATGTACTCTTCGCTTGCTGAGTGATTCCCAAATCACTCACCCCCTTACAAACTATTTCAGTTAGAGACGAAAGCGGCACTGAGAATGAGATTGAAAATAGAGAGTAAACGGAGTTTTGGGGATAGTGAACTGACTCCAATTATGGATAGGACTAGAATTATACTACAACTATGACTTTCTTAATTTAGTTAGGGAAATGTGATTTAAGTCGTTGAACAGTGAAAAACAGTGTACTTGTTATGTTGAGAATGTAAAGACCGACTTCGGTATCAATTACTAAACTACTGAGGCTGATTGTTTCCAAACTTTGGGTTTAAAAGCAACGCCAATGTCAGTCCCGATCAGTCTTAGGTCATGGGGAGTGACATTGATAGCTCTAACTAATTTGTTCCAAGAATATAGTTTTAAGTTGGACTAACCTTTTCATATAACGATTTGTTTCGAGATGAATATTTTGCTAGAGTTGAAAAGTTTGTGAACTTTGCAAAGAGTCGTCCAGAATATATAAATGATGTCAAGTTACGTTGTACGAGTAATCATTCCAAATGTAGCAATAAAGCTTTGGACACTATGGAAGTACCTCTATGTAAAAAATGATTTATTCTAAATTACTACATTTGATACGGTCAAAGAGAGCCTTATTATTCTCATTGGCTTGGAACTTTAGTTACTACTTCATCTAGCACAACTACTCTAGGGGAATCATCGTCTAATGTGAATGAAATGTAATCAATTGTTCACAATGCGAAATAACCATATCTAAAATTCAGCAACTCTATGACATGTTAAAAGCTAGTAAAAGAGAACTATGAGAAGGCATTTCATCTGGTCATTCTCAATTATTAGCTACTGCAAGGTTATGAACATCAAGGCAGAATATCATTTATCATAATGATGCTACAATGAGATTTGTCAATTGATGTCAGAGTTACTCCCTGTTGATCACTTAAGGACTTATAGCCTTTCCACTATAAAGAAATTGGTGAGAAGTTTATGTTTACCTTAGAGAAGATTGATTGTTGCATAAATAACTGCATAATATTTTGGAATGAAGACAATGAACTAAATGAATGTAGAATTTGTACTCACGTTCGTTATAAGCAAGGTAGGCCCATACAAGGAAGAAGAAAAAGATTATATGTAAAATTATGTATTACTTCCCATTAACTGCTAGTGCTAGACTTTAACGCCGGTAAGCATCTGCTGCAACAGCAAGCCACGTGAGACGACATTATGAGCATGTGCATGAAAGAGGTTTAATGTGTCATCCTTGTAACTCCCCTACGTGGAAACATCTTGATACAACATTTTCCTCCTTAGCAATGAAACCACGTAATGTGAGACTGATACTGCAGATGAATTTCAACCATTTGGTCCGTTAGGACAGCAATATTCATCTTGTCAGTTATATTAACACCGACAATTTACCGCTATAGATGTGTATGAAAGACGAATTCATGTTCCTTACTACAGGTCCAATAAATCTGAAAGAGAAGATGGATATTTTCTTACAACCTCTAATTGCCGAGCTGAATGAATTATGGAATATAAACTCGAAGACTTATGATGTTGCAAATAAAACTAACTTTGCATTGTATGTTACTTTATTATGAACGATCAGTGATTATACAACATACACAATATTGTCAAGATGGAGCACAGAGATTTTATGACATACTCAATATTGTCAAGATGGAGCACAGTGATTTTCCAACATACTCAATGTTGTCAGGATGAATCATGACTACATTGCATAACAAAGTCTGATACATTTTCATTACCTTATAATGGGAATGTATTTTGGTTCGAAAATCACGGTAAATTTTTACCGATTGAACACCCTTTTAGGTGAAATAAGAAAATTTTCATAAAAAATATTGTAGTTAAAAAATTTCCACCAACAATCAACTCAAATAAAGAAATTATTGACCAAATAGACAACTATAGATTTAGATGTACTGTACTTTATTTGAGATGTCTGAATATTCATCTTTGTTTTATTGTTGGATTGAATTTGATACTTGATTAGATTAGATTTGATACTAACCATTTTTGTGAATGTGTTACATGGATTGTATCGTTTTGTAACGTGAATGTTATGTTTGAGAATGTGTTATTTAAATGTTATGTTTGAGAATGTGTTATGTTGTTTGTGAATGTATAACATGTGTTTGTGAATGTATAATGTGAATGTGTTTGAAAACCATCATGTGTGATGGTGTTGATTGATATATAAACCATAAAAATGAGGCGATGCTACGGGAGAAATTGCGATAATTAGCGACGGAATTTTAAGATTTCGTCGCTAATTAGCAACGAAAATTTAAAATGTCATCGCTAATTAGCAATGGCAATTAAGAACTCCATCGCTAATTAGCGACGAACATTTAAAATTCCGTCTCTAAAAATGAGAACATTTTTAAATTTCATATATGTAGATAGCGAGGATTTTTTAATAATCCGTCTCTATTTAGCAATGGAAAATTATATCCCGTCGCTAAGTTTTAAACAACACCGTTAACAAATTTAGCTACGAAATTAACTATTCCGTCGCTACTAGAGACAGAATTAAATATTCCGTCGCTACTAGACACAGAATTTAATATTCGTCTTTAAAATTAGTGACGGAATTAATAAACTTCCGTCTCTATTATTAGCGACGGAGACTTTAATACCATCGCTAGATTTAGAGACGAATATTAAATTTTGTTTCTAGTAGAGACGGAATATTTAATTTCGTCGCTAAATGACGTCAGCGACCAATTTAACAGCGACGACAATAATCAGTAGCTAATCGGTCGCTATGTTCAGTTAGCGACCAATTAGTGACGAATAATTTCTTCGCTAAAATGCTTTTGTTTGTAATGTATATCATTTGAGGAGCACAATGATATAGTAAATTAGAGAATTCTAAGTGTGCCTTGAATAAGGACTCACCCAAATAAAATGCCCCTTATAACTCCCAAAATCCTAAGTTTGTGCCTTGAATTGGAACACAAGATGCAATTATCAAGAGAAAGATATATACATTGACTGAAATGCACTATGCATTCTGCGAAACGAACGTCGGGCAAGATTAATTGCATGACAGAAGATTAGGTCCTCAAGCATTCAATGTGGGAGGGAGAGAAACCGCATATATATCTAACAAAGAAGCAACACTGAAGAATAATCTGAAATCACTTTAAATAATTAGAGAGCTAGATTCTCCAAAAATATTTTGACCAACATTATAACCTCGAGCATATATACACAAGGGGTGCAAGTTTAATTAAACTTAAATACTTGAAGTATAATAAATACATGATGTACATGAATCAAGATGATACATTGTAGCAAAAGGTGATTACGCTTACTCCAGATGTCCCTCACAGTCCGTCCTCCAGTTATGTGAAGGGAGGTAAACCACAGAGTCAGCTTATAGATGATCGACAAGTGGCTAGGGGTGGGAGGAGTTTTCCCCGAGGGCATGTCCCCGTCAGGATTTGATTCCTGCCCCTATTATAGCAAATTTGTCACCCTTTAGAGAACTTGGCACCCAGTGGGGACAAATCAAGATGATACATGAATCTTGAATTTATGTACCTAGATAGAATAAATACATATATTTAATTAATGATGTGTCATCTATTGAGTAGTATAAATAGTTATTTAATGTAAAGTTGCAATAAAAGTCATTTTTATAATACAATCTTTTTACTACAACACATTTTCTCTTCCTACAAAGCTATTTGAAAGCTCACCACCTTCCATCAAAGTGGTAAACATCAAAATCTTTTTCTTTCGAATACCCAACTTACCAAACTCAACTATGAGAATTAATTACTTAGAATGAAGGTTATTCTTGGATCCCAAGAAGTGTTAGATATTGTTGAAAATGATTTTGAAGAACCCTTAAATGTGACAACTCTACATCAAAATCAAAAGGATGCTTTGGAGAAAGAAAAAAAGGGATTAAGGTGTTCTTACCATTGTCGATCAAGGTTTGGATGAATACATGTTCGAGAAAATAGTTAATGAGACAACATCAAAGAAAGCATGAGAGACGCTTCATAACTCTATTATGGGAGTGGACAAGGTGAAGGTGCGACTTCAAACTCTAAGGGCTCAATTTGAATCACTATTTATGAAGGAGAGTGAACATATCTTCGACTATTTTACAAGACAGTCCAACGGCTGGTTTGAAATACACAAACATATCAAATCAAGTCAGGGACTCATCAACTAGACTATCTACTAACTAAAATTAAACATAAAAATAGCAAACACTCAAGATATTCATGAAATAAAATCCATACTCAATTTCTATATCAGTGTCATATTTCAATAACTTGTAAAATTTCCAATCATACCTTCAGCAACACCTAAATATACCACAAACAAATAACAGTACAAAAACAAAGTGGCGAAATCAACCCCAAAGCACCGGTAACTAGTGTGCAATAGGTAATCAAGGCCAAAAAAAAAAAAACAGATGGAATCTGCCCCACAAAAAAATAGATAAGCTCCACAATCATTCAAAGAGTTTGAATCTTGCAACAACATCAAAAAAAGGAACTACAAGTTTTGGCAAATAGGAAACCGAGTAGTAAATTCGTTCATCTGCTTAATGGGAGAAGAATCAATCAGGAGCATAACTACCAGACGATCCTCGAGAAGAAGTAGATCGAGAAGAGAAGACAATGACCAAGGAAACGCAGCTAGATAATCGTATCTCCGCCTCTCTTCCTCGACCTCAGTTGCTGAGGAAACAAACGAGATCAGCGTCTTAATCTCGAATACTCTAAACTCTAATAGACCCACCAATCTAATTCTATCCGTTTGTTTCTAATCCGACAACGACTGATGCAACACATACTTGTTATCTTCAGATGGGTCACATGTAAACATACACCATGTGGTCGATGAATCAACATATGGATGTATTTCTTTCACATTTTCTTGGAAAAACATTTTTATTTTATTTTTGACTGAAAATAAATAACTTTAGGAGCATCGGTTGTTCTTTTTTAAAAGGTTATAATTAGAAATGGATCAAATGTCCATTTTTTTTTTTGTGATACCAATCAGTAGGATACATCTACGTCGCCCCATCCCCAGCCTCGAATGGGTTGTGATCGCTTGAGCACACTCGGGCACCATCTGAAGCACTTTGTCCGCCCGAGCATCATCCGAGCCCCATCCCCAGGAGCAGCGTGGCCTAGTGAGTTTGCCGTCACTAATTCTTTTCCAAGCCAATGAACTTTTCCCTTGATTTCTCCTTGTGATTCACCACTGTCTCGCATAGTGCCGAGTATTCGATTAAAACCGAACCGACTGAACCGAATAAATAAAAAAATTTCGAACAAACCGAACTGAAAAAATATCAGATTATTCGGTTTATTTCAGAAACCTCACATGAGCTAGGATAAGAAAACAGAAAGAAACATGCAAGGCAAGGTTCACATGCCGTGTCCAAAAACAGAAGAATTAAAACTAATAATTTGAGTATTCTAAAAAACAGGAAGAGAAAACAGGAAGCCAAAATTCATACACAGAAACAAAAGCCCTTAAAATATAGTAACTATCCAATCAATAGAACACAAACTAACTGTGGCTTAATGAATTTCCTGCACATACCTCCAATTTATTCACGCAGGTAGTCGCTGGCTAGCGTGAGGACAAGGGGACTTCCCTCGGGAGCAATGAGCACTTGAGCCGACGGTGAGAGCGACAAGAGGGAGGTCTGAGTAGGGAGGACCGGCGGAGATGCTGAGTCGCAGCCTAGCAGGTTGAGTCGCAGCTTAGCAGGTGCTTGGCGACGGGAGGACCGGCGGAGATGCGGAGACGCCAGTGCTAGACGACAGAAGGAGAGAGGGTTGAGCAAGGCGGATCGGTGGAGTCGC
>JBBPFQ010817364.1:880-12710 GCA_037974815.1 Kaempferia elegans
AGTATATCTACTTGCATATTACATGTGCATCTTATAGAATTGAATTGTTTTTCAAATGATATGGCGAGAAAAAATTATATCTTATAGTAAATGTCAATAAGCAAGCATATGATCACAGCATAGGATCATAAAATCCTAGCCCAATTAAAATACTATTTGAGATATGGATCATTTCGGTCAACTTGGAGTATAGGATCGCATGATTTTAAAGTCTAGGCTATAATTTTGACTACCATGTTCCCAAGTAAACTAGTCTTAAAATTTCCATTCTCACATTCATTCTTCCCTAGTAAGCAACAAGATAAAAAAAACATTGAACCAATTATCTCTCCTACCTTCTATCATTTCATAATATCTATCTTGTGAACTTTCAATTGAATTTTCTATCTTCCCTAGTAAGCCAGGGGACAACCTCCTAGTCCCTCCTGATCCACCGTTGGACCAAGGAAAAACTCATCAATCCACATGCTCACCTAAGTTGATATGTAAATAGTTGTCCCATCATTGGTGTAGACATGTAGTACGCATGTGGTCAAATTAATTGTTTTATCATCATAAAGTTCTATCACTCATGCCATTTGATTATGATTGTTGACTTACCATTGTAAATTCGTTGAGTAGGATGCAGTTCAATAGTACTATTATTTCAAATTTTTATGATTGCTAATATTACACCTTCATCATAGTTGTTGCATTTCTACTCTGCAATTCCTTGTTAAATTTCTTCCCTTCACTTCTATATCAACTAGAGGACGTTATGCAAACATTAATTTGAAGAGAGACTGTGTCACCATGGAAATACTATACTTTGAAATTTCAACATGACTTATGTCAGGCATTATCATCTTGTTAATAACATACTTTAAGAATTGTACTTAAACTGTTTGAAATTGCTACTTGTTATATTAACTAATGATGAAATGGGCCATATTTTATAGAGTACTAGCACCTACACAGCCAGTTTAAGTCAAGAAATGTTAAAAAGAACAATGAAGTTTGGATTAGGGTGAGGTTCAAGTAGTAACATTGGACTAAAAAATCAAGAATGTGTCGTGTCCAAATTTGTTTAAGTGGATGGATATAACAGTATACACATTTAAGTCAAGTGCCCTTTGATGAGAATAGCTATTTATCATATTTGATAAGATCCAAATAGAAGAATAGGAAACAGAGATAGATATTTAATTAAGTGTAGTGAGTAAAATTAGATTCTAGTTTGGGACAAAACAAAAAGATATGCATACCCAGCCTACTGGAATTCTAGTTATGACTTCTTGTACAACATTCATTAGTTGTATTAATTTATAAATGTTGTTTCAGCTATTTTTATTTAGAACACATTAACATGGTGTTGACTTTTGAGTACTTCCTCCATGTTTTTGATAGTATATAGTGACCTGTTTAAAAACTATCCTGCATCAAAACAATATTGTCTGATGGTCAGCATAGTGCACTAAGGAAATTACTAGGCAAATGTGGAAACTTTTCTAATCACGAAGGAAATCAACACAAGGCAGAACAATTATGTTCAATACAGGCAAGAAATGAACAAAATTTTTGAACATGCTCCAAGGAAAACTCAATTTATATTAACAAAAGAATGCCAGTGATCATTTTATAGATATGGATTTCATCAAACATACCTGTAGCTCCACTAAACCTATTGCACAGCTTTTCAACAAGTGCTTCCATTTGCTTGTCCTAGAGCGATAGAAACTGATTAGGAGAAACCAAAACAAATAGAATGCATCTAAAAGCACTTCGTAAAAAACTACCTTCTTAATAGAATTAATCAAAAACTGCATTATGTTGTTAAATGCATCTTCACTAATATTTTGATTACTTAAGCTGCTGAGGATATCAGGAAGTAGGTTATATATTGGATTGCTTCCTGCATAGACAGAATAAAGATCAGAGTGAACATCATGCTTTTATCTGTCAGCTAACTTACAAAGCATCAGAATGGAACCTTTCTTTGACAACTCATTGAAGAATAATTTGGCAAGACTTGCAATTCTTTCATCCTCATCTTCAATACACATTGTCATTTCATATATATAACCTTTCACCTGATAAAATGTGTGCATGGTTATGTTAAATACTAGCAGAGAGAAATTAAGAAACATAAAAATCCAGCACCTTCATCATATCATTCAAGATAAGATGAGACAACACCAAGACAGCATTTTTCCTCACGGATACTGAAGGATCTCTTAGTCGAGCATACATATTCTCAGTCCATGGCTCAAGAAGATTTGGGAAACGAACTGCCAAATCACCAAGAGCCACTGTGCAGTTGGAACGAACAGTTTCTGTTGAAGCGCTCTCCACAACAGTGAACAGAAGCTGAAGATTTGATTCACTGAAAATGTTTCGGTTTAATATTCACATACCAGCTCAAGCAGTATTACTTTTACAAAGTATACATGTCTTACCAAAAGTCTGGATCAACGATCATTAATCTGCATAGAGCAAGCATTGCAGAGGCTTGCAATTCAGGAAACTACACAGGCCAGTCGTGCCTCAAATTAGTGTAAAACAAGCCAGTATATTCTAATAGGCAATAACTCAGACTATAAGCTAAGAGAAGAACAAACCCAATGACTCACCTTTTGCATTAAATTCAAATTTCTACAGAGCTTTGAGAGAAAGGGAGCACAGTATCCAATGAGGTTTTTCTCAATAGATCCACCAGAAACAATTTCTTTCTCAGCCCTCTCTGAAAGTGAGTCGATTATTGCATCTTCAGAAACCCCAAAGCCCAGTTCAGCATTTATTCCTTGAATCTGTGACAACCTCGAGAATTAGATAAATTTGTTCATTTTCAAATTTCAAAAAAAAAATTGGCACCTTAAAATTTTCAAAGAGAAGTGATACTTTATCTTTTATAGAATAAAGTACAATACATAATCTCCATGAACTGAAATCTCACCTCAGTTTCTTTAGCTAAACCACCATTTACAGCTTCTGTTTCAATCCTTAACTTTTCTTTCTTCAGTTTTTGTTTCCGAATATTCTGGATGCAAGCCTCAATGTAGACCAACTGATTCAGTGCAATATGGCTTATGATGAAAAGGAATCGACCGAGCTTTGCTGCAGGCACTGTGAACGTGAAGTTATGGAACTCATTAGATGTGTTATCCGTAACCTCATCTCCTTCCCTGCAACTGAAAATAGCACTGACAAACTTCTTCACGATATCAGCAGCAAAAGCTTCAGGAAGTGGATGAAGCGCATATATAGTTCTTATGGCTTTGTCAACAGTAGCATACCAAATGTTCTCTGGAAGCCAGAAACCAGTTATTAAATTATGTAGGATACCAAAAACTTTGTTGCTAGTGGTTCTGAGTTTATCCTTATCTTCCTCAGACAACCTTTCAAGCGCTATACATGCTGTTCTTGCAAGCAAAGTTTCTTCCTTTGCCCATCGGCCAAAGCCAATATCAATAATATCTTGCAAATGAGAACCTAATATAGCTGGGGTTGATTTGGCAGCCATACACAAAATTGACAGAGAGCCACGGCTCTGAGCTGCAGCTACTCCATTGACATTGAAGCTAAAGATGTCCCACAAGGCTGATATCTGAATAGGTCAAAAGAAAGGCACCAAAAGAAAAAATAAAAAGTACAATTAATAATCCCAACAGAAAGAAGCAGAAAATTAGTTCAAGGTAACTTTCAAGAAATCAAATGTTATTCAAGCAATTCTTCTTCCATAACACTTGTAACCTTTTCTTACTGGTGTTTGAGGCCTTCACTAAGAGCTGCCTTTGATCCCACCGAATGTCAAACTCCTTGACCACTCAGTTTCTTCACATGGCCATTGTTACAAACCTTTCCGACTCCATGATCATTACTACCGAGAAGTTGAATGAAAATACATATGAATCCTAGACTGCAACATATGGTTCGTGGGCTAAGGTTAATAAGAACATCTCACCACCTGAGTTGTTAGATTCCCAAGTCCACTAGAGGCTCATCAGAGAAGATAATCACATTCACATGACCTCCTATATGTACTCCATCAATCCAAAGTCTCATGAGCATATTGTGGTCCTTCTCTTGCAATGATACCTAGACGCAATCTCAAGATCCGTATACAAATACATGTCTCAAGCTTACAATGTGATTGGTAGTCTCCTACAGTAACAAAGCACAACCCAGGGATGACCACACATATTGGTTAATTCCAGGCCACTAATACTGATCTTTGAGATATCTTCCCTGATTCATCTTGAGTTGGAGTTTGCAAAAAATCAAATCTTAGGAGGCATCTCTATATCACCCATCAAATGTTTACATGAGGATGCTGAAGAATCTACAACATTCATACTACTGGAAAAAACAACCAACACACTAAGTCTTCTTCTCCAACATAGTGGAAGTTGTTCCTGTGTAAATAGTGTATCGCGAAAGCTGTGATTGTAGCAGTCATCTTAACTTTAAAGGCAGTTTTTCACACTACTCTCCATTTTTGCATAAAGAGATAAATTTATGCAATGTATCATCAAAAAGAGTTACTTCAATTATCACTCGTGTTCCTTTTTTCCTCTATCACTCTATTTGCTCATGCTCTTCATTTCTCTCCCCAAATCCTCAAATTTGCATGGTATCATTGAGCCATCAGTTATGGGAGAGAAAAGATAGGCTACCATTGCTAATGAAAGTAAGACCCTTGATTCTTCTTTCATATTATTCCTCAGTGCATTGAATAAACCGGGAATGGTTTTGGCTCAATTCATTTACTTTTGTACTGTCTCTACATCACCATGCCAAATTAGGTCAGGACATGGGTAATCCTACCAAGTTGACACCTTTAAACCAAACACCAATAACATAAGACACATCTGCATGTCTTCTCGACCCAAAGAGATTTTCTCCCCTAATTTTCCTTATGTTCCTACCCTAAGCCATTTCATTTGCAACAGAAGAATCATACACAATGCCACCAATTCACCAATCCAGTTTTCATTATATGAAAGAAAAACACATAGACGGATTATCATTTGAATAAAGAGAGGAAGAAGGCACAATCTAAGAGATAATTACATCTTTCATTAGTTTCAATGACTAATTAGTGGATTTGCTGACTAAATTTTTAAGAGAACCTTGAACTTATTATATTTGTTATAAACTGAAGCTCCAATGATATCTTTAAACTGGCTTGTGAGGAAATATTGAGGACCTAGTAGTTATATTGAAAATATACACAAAAAAACTTTCTAAATTTACATAATATAATTGATTTAGGTAGGGAAGCTACATAGGAATCTAGGGTAACATATCCAATTTATTCCCTATTACATTTACATAATATAATTGATATAGGTAGGGGAGCTACATAGAAATTTAGGATAACATGTCCAATTATTTCCCAATTACAAAACACGTAAAAGTTCCAATTGTCTTAGTAAAATTATTACTATAATTGTCTTAAACAAAAGATTCAAAAATATAACACTCAAGGTGAACATATATCGACAACAATATAGAATCATGTAAATACTATAATCATCATGAGCCAACTATTTTAAGTTCAAACAAATTACATTTTGTGTAAATTCCCTTGTTACTTTTTCATTTACCTTTTAGCAAAATTATAAAAAATAACCAAACTACACAGCGAGACAATAGAGGTGCATACCGTGCCAGTAGAAATCTCCCCTTTCGACATTAAAGAGCTAATTAAAATTTCCAAAGCTCCAAGATCCCCAATACTTGAGTCAATTGTCAAATTCAACAAGTTCCTAGCAGTTTCCATTGGATTTTTTCCTATGTATATAGTGGTAAATGTGTTTTCAACAGCCTCATATATAGATTTATCTTGGGAAAAAACCTGCAAATCTCAATGAAATTGAATATTCAAGAACAAATGAAAGGTTTGAAAAAAAAAAATCTAATAGATAAATTTAATCAATCACATGAAACAGATATTATATTTACCAACGGCAACATTCTTCTGAGTGATGCATCTGAACCATCAATCTGAAACTGTCTGCACCTCATGAGTAGAAGGATTGTGTTCTCCACATCAGTGATTGAAGAAGAAGCCAATAGCTGAACTAGAGTTGGCATCAATGAAGTAATGCAGCGTGAGAACCGCAGACCAGCCTCAAGTGAGGCCACCAATGCCCTAGTCTGTTCTATATTCCCAATCTCCGGAATGATTGCATCGTTGTCCTGGTGCTGATCCTCAGTTGAAGTTAAACAGCTATCACTAACACTTTCTCCCTGCTCAGCCACGACTCCATCTTTCTGGTTATCATCCTCAAGATTGATATCTGAAGTGACGGGAGGTTCCATTGATTGCAATTTATCTTTAAACTTCTCCAATGTCGCCTCAAAAGCTGCAACACGGAGTTGTGGGCCAAACGGGTTATGTTGTAACATTGTAACAAGCAGAATGAGTGCTGATTTCCTCACCATCGCACTCTTATCCTCCAATCTTCCCGAAGCCACCATTGCTAGCTCATTCCAAAGGCCAATTGAAACTGCATGCACTTCACACAGTTCTGCCCATACTTGAAGCACCCGACTTCTAGAATATGCTGAGACATCTCGGCATCGCTCTAGCAATATCTCCAACATAGCTTGCTTTGCCCTCAATTGAAGACACTTGGAACTAACCTCACCTTCAACATCCTTATAAGCCTTACAGACAAGCTTGCCCAGTACACCAACAAGAGCATTTCTAATCTTATAAGATTCGCCACCAAAATGAGGAACCAGAACGCCCACATTTGTGGACATAAGTTTTGGTGACTTGTCAGCAAGTTCAACCAGGAACCTTCCTATATTCTCTGCCCCAGCACCATCCCTCACATACTCCTTTGAATCAGTACGACCAATCTCTCTAACTAGGGAAATTGCTAAGCAACCGTCACCAAATTTCTTTTCAGCTGCAGCAACCAATTCTGCAAGGTGAGGAACAGTGTAGTCAAACTTGTAAATCAAGTGCAGAATTGATGCACATGATTGTGCAGTTCTCCGGTACTTTGTGGAAATAGTGCCGATTATACGCGCTAAGCCTTCTCTAGTGTCTGCATCTTTCAACGAAGCCTGAATCTCATATAGACTGAAAGTGCACCTACCAACATTAAATGTTCTCATTACTATATCTGCATATTATAATCTATTAAATTTTGAGAAAGAAAATATGGATACTTTGAAATAAAGGAAAGATAGTTCTCATCGATATCACTTGATCCAAAGAGCAATGATAGATTGATCTCCAGAGAGTTTGCAATCAAATTGATAATCCGAACCCTTTGTGCCTGCCAATTCCATGTATATGTAGGATTCTTCTTTCGGCCTTGCATTCCAACCTAATTCAGAAACAATAAATCAATATACTTTCTCTAAATGAAAACAAAGACACTTTAAAATTGGAAGTAGGAAGCACCTTCGAGCTAGCACCGGAGTCGGAGCCAGACAACTCCTCTGCTCGGGCGATTGTAAGGAGGAAGAAGGAGTAAATCTTGAGGGCATTGCGGTGGGAAGCAATGCGTGTTGTGATATCGGGAACCTGATCAGCAGCAGTGCGTGGAGGAGATGTTGGTGACGGAGACGACGAATTGGGGGCGCGGGAGAGCGAGTCGACGCTAGGGAGGAGAACACTGAGATTGGACCGAAGGGTCTCGACCAGATTGAATTTGGAGGAAGCGGGGAGATTGGCGAAGTGCCGGACGAGGGAGTAGACACGATCGAAGACGTCCTGTTCCTCGATGCAAAAAATCTCCCGGTCGGAAAGGTCAAAAGCAACGCCTTGCCCATCAAATTATAAGTAAATTAACAATACTGCAAATATAGAGAGATGTTGAGAGATCAAAGGAGAGAGAGGCTGACCTTTGACGAGCTCTTCTAGCTGGGAGGGGCGAAGAGAGGAAACGTCGACGGAGCACTCCACGCTGAGGGAGAGACCGTCACCGGAGTCTTCTAGGTCTTTGAGATCGGAGGGGAAGACGAAAGGCGGAGCCATAGAAGAAGAGAGAGGCAGAGAGAAGGGTTTTGCCCGATGCTGTTTGAAACAAGTGAGGAATAGATTAGGGCCAAAATGAAGCGGGAAGAGAGGGACGCGTCGTATTTCAAATTTGGTCCTGAAATTCTTTATAATCGCACAAGAACTTTGCACAGTCCAGAAGGATTTAGGGTGGGTCGTATAATATCTCATTTGAAAATTTTTTAAGTAATTAAATTAAATTGAATTTTATTAAAAAATAATTTTTATCATGAATTAAATTCAATTTTTATATATGGAATGAGTTAGTAATAATAAAATTTTCTTTATTTTATAATCTATTAAAGTTGAATTCAATTTTTATATTTTTATCATTTTGCTCAATAAACCTTAATATGTACGTTAGAAAATTATTTAGTAACTTCAACTTTTCAAATTAATTTTTTTCACAAATCAGACCTAAAGATTTTTAATTTATTTGTCATTCATATTTTGTTAAGGAGATCTAGAATATTCTCTATCTATAATCATCACATTCAGTTGTGGAGTAGCAACCAGATGCTTGTACTAGAAGTAACTGAATTCACTTGGAAAATTGTGTAAACAGTACACATGATCAAAATGGGATGTGAAGTTTGGAAACTTTTGGATTTTTTTTAATAAGATTAGGAATTATCATTTATCTAAACTTAGACCTGGTTTGATTAGTCTTAGTCTGACTCAGTCCATATTGAGGTACAATTGCTGCAGTGCTCCATTTTATTTTGATTGAAGTTTCATAAAAGACATTTATAGAACAGTGTCTCTTGCTTTCTTCTGAAAATATGCTCCTGTTTATTAATGTACTTATTCTTGAGCACCTTTCATATTGTTTCACAATTTTAAAGGAAGAATCTCTCTTTGAATTGCTTCCACTAACTCCCAACCTGTAAGAATGTTACACCCTGAAGTTGAAGAATATATTCTCTTCTATAAATTTGCTGGTGCTGTCTAATTCTGTGCTGGTACCATGGCAATTAATCTCCTTGTGCTGATGAAAAATCTCAATGCTCACTTGGAGCATGGGCTGCACAGTCAATTTTTCATTCCCTTTGTCTCTATCATCATTCTTGTTTCTTTATTATGCCCTCTTTGCTCAAAAGTTCTCATCTTCTTCTGCCCTCTTTTTATTTCCACCTCAATATGTTCAGTGGCAGTTTATATGTTCATTTTGTCAGGTAAAGAAAAAACAGATGAAGTCTCCTTCTCTGGAGAAAATTCTCCGCGTGTTCTCAAGATTTACGATGAAATAAATCTAAGCATCGGGAATGACAATGTTAGAATGTCATGTTTCTTCTTGAAGTCAGATATTCACTTGCCAAACAGTTGGCCGGGAGAAGACAGTGAGCAGATTACTTTTGCTGGGAAGTTAGAGGCAGATCATGGCGCTGGTACTTTCGATGAGGATGTTTCACTGCTCAAGTTAGACTCCTTAGCCGAAGGGATATGGAACTACTACCTTGGAAGATATTCAACATGGCATTACCAAAATGGTATATACTTGTATGAAATAACTGATTAGGCATGTTTTCTATTTAAAATCTCTATGTTTCTGATGATAAAACTCATTATTGCAATGATCAACTTATTGATCAGCAAGTAGATCTTAGTTCAGAGACAATTTCCAGATGGAAGCTAAGTTGTTTTTCTTCTGAAAAACTTTAGTAACTTGTCCTGAGCCTCTTTTTCAGCTCGTCTAATAATTCCAATGCCTATGTAGCAATACTTTATGTTGTAGCCAATGAAGTATTATAATATAACACTATGGTAGTATTTGGTTGTGTGATAGGATTATTGAGGGATTAGTAATTTATAGGATAGTAATGTTTTAGATGAAGATATGGGGTAATATATGATAAAACTGTTTTTTTTTTTTTATAGTTTTTATGGTAAGGATAAAAGTATGGATTATTAATGAAATGACTAAAATATCTCTAGTATTAGTAATTGGTTTGGTTTTTATTATATGGTTAAGGGTAACATGGTCTTTTTAAGTAGTTATCAAGGTTACTATTCAACTTGGATTATTAATACCTCGTTGGAAATGAGATTAATTATCCAACCGGAATAGTGTTTTAACCAAGGTTTTAACTATCACTCGCTTTTTAAAAAACGAACCAAACGTGGGATTAAATCGTAATCCCACGCTAATCACCCGTACCAAACGGGCCCTAAGGGTCATGTCAGATTCCACTAATCAAATGTACATCTGTTATGTCTCGGTGTTATGACACTCTTTGGTGATTAATGCATCATGATTGCATTAACAAATGGATCAAGTAGAGGAAGTGAAAAAAAAATACTTCATCCAACGTAAATACAACATTACTATGAAGTAATCAAATGAGATACTTCGAATTTATTTGTAATACAAGGGAAGATCAAAAGTGTCGATAAAGGTGTGAAAAGGCATTGAAGGTACCAAAAAAAAAAAAGGCTCTCGATATAAAAAAACATTGTCGAGAGCTTTTAACCAATAAACCATAGAAAATTTATATAAGACTGAATTGATTATCTCCAAAATTAATTGGTAAAAAAAATAGATATATGAATTAAATATATAAAATTAATACATGAATTCATATTAAATTAATATTATTGCATCCTTAAAATTCTCGTAAGTTCTAAATCATGATTGATGCATCCCAGCTCCATTCCTACATGACATAACACCCACTAACAATCCTGATAGGGCTTGTCCTCTCTAACCCTCCCATCTACAACGACCTATGAATGAAGAAGGATCCTTATCGAGAAGGATTTTATCGGCCTCAACCTCCGACAATTCCTGACAACTATAGTTGTCGTATTCGGTTGCCATAACCGCCTTTGGCCATACGATCAAAGACAAGGGCGACACTTGGCTAATGACCAAACCAAGTTAGGAGTACGGTTAAACCATCGTCCTCAGCTGTCTAATCTTTTTGTTCTCTATGCGCGTGGTGTATGATGTGACATGTACGGTGGCAAACATGGCATGATTCCCGAACCACGTGGAGATCTATCCATCCATTGTATAAGAGATGATAGATAAAGGTATGATTTTCTTCTCTCAAGCGAAGACTAGTCTTCCATTCGCATTGCAATCTCGCTCTTTTTTCACATACACACGAGCTTCACCTCTCTCAGACCGGAGTTGACTTGATAGTCGAAGGGGCCACGTCGACAATACTAGCCCTTGTTGATGTGATTTTGGTTCACAGGACGTCGAAGTTTGACCGATCGAAGGAAGAAAGTAGCCGAGGCTCCGAGGAGGCAAGGGAGGAACAACTTAAGCATGAGGAATGACTCTATCAAATTGACACCGTCTTTAGGACTCGAGACAAAAAGTCACGATGGTGAATACTCAGAGAACAAGAGTGGAGCCACATTTGGAAGAATTCGGTGAACAACGTCTGCCTTCTTTGTCGGTTGTTGGTGAAATAATTGGAGGACCATTCTCGTGGGAGCAGCATTCACACATGGGCACTATGGTGGTCGAAGAGGCCTTAAGGCAGGGTTGATTGCCCCTAATACAAAAGAAGAAGCGACTCTAATAGAAGAATCACTCGTAGTTGATCTTACTACCCAAAATCCAAAGCGGTCATTGTTGGGACCTTTGGCACCGACTAGACGGGGTGAATAGATGGTCCACCCAATTGATCGCTTCCTACAACTCATTAGCACAGCGAAAATACAAACAACGAGTATAAAAGAAAGCTAACCTTAAAAGTCAAAGAAAACAAATTAAACATGTTGAGTTTAACGTGGTTCGAGAGTGTTGGGATGTATACTGAAAGTCTAGCCTTTCGAATAGACATCTTTATTTTGAAATAAGAATCACATGATCATTAC
>JBBPFQ010817784.1:0-12707 GCA_037974815.1 Kaempferia elegans
ACATTATATTATATAAAAAATCTTTCGTATCATAATGATAATATTTTAATAAAATGTAAAATTTTAAATTTTAAAAAATAAAAAATAGATTAAAAGTATTAAAATAATAACCATACAAGCCTAATTATTATATTTGGGCTTTTAAAATTGAGTTAAATTTGAAGTATTAGGAATGGAGAAGAGGATATATTGGACTAATTAGCAATTTTATAATGGCCTTATAGTTTTTAGGCTACATAATATACCTCTATAGATATGGAGCTAGCCTGGGCTTTAGCCCAGGCTAGCCCCCTCTTTAGGATCGCCCCTGGAAACAACGGTGATAACTTTGTTGCAAATGTTGAATGTCAACATACTGTTGTATCTCCATGTAGGAGTAAAGAACTCTAATTTCCAGCCTTGCTGAACCCTATGAAATAATAGAGAAAGTTCTTGACTTTGCTTTTGAATGCCCCAAAGGGATAGTTAGAGAAATTTTTTAGGGGTTTTTCATTATCTTTTGACTTTGGTATGTTATTGAACCATATTAGTATATCTGAATGGCTTTATCCTTCTGTTTCATTTCTGAACTCTAGGATTTTGTATTAATAGCAAAATGAACCATCGTTTTGTACCACAATATATGAAAATTTTGACGGTGACTACCATAGAATTACTTCCAACTGACATTGTTACATGTTTGCTGTCATTGACTTTTGCCCTCTACATGCCATAATTTTTGTGTTTTCCTCACGGGGTATGCATCTCACTATCTTTCAATGGCAAACATGTTACTAGCCAAGTGCAGGACCTTGCCAACAATAATTTGGTTGGCATGGCCTTTATTGGACAGATTGATACTGAAGAATTTGCCATTAACATTGTTAATGTGGACTGGATGGATGATGATGGATAATCAGTCTTATTGTGTCAGTTGTTCCATTACTTGGACTCTTTGGTTATCCCTGCCTTCTGACTGTTACATGGCCTTTGGTAAGGATGTTTTGTGTTATAAGGTCGATTCCTTGATCCCTTATTCTTACTAGAAAACTTGATGTGCTTGACATCTTGATCCATACTGTGTCAAATATTCATACGTGTATTTGAGTAACATATATCAATAAAGTTAATCATAAAATCAATAAATGGTAAAACAAGACATAATAACCATATGGCATGAACTAGTGGGGCAGTAACCTAATTTGAAACCCTGAGCAGCTTTTAGGAACAAAATGATATTTTACTAACTCTTTATATTCCTTGTCATATGTGACACTTCTAAATGAACGATTATCCAGCAGAATTGTTGGGCAATTACATACAAATTCTTTGCTCATGATTGCATACTATTAGATAATAAATGGCACTATGGAAAAATCTTATCTCTTATGAAACAAATTGGAAACATACACTTGCAAAATTCATGTTTGTTTTTATAACCGTAACCCTAGAGTTTTACTGTAAACTGAAAATTAAGTGCACACCTTTATATTGATAACAGTGAATGAAACTGTTGTAGTACACGTCTAACTGAGAAATGCTGTGCTGTATGTTGTGCACAATTTGAAAACTACTGAAACTGAGTAGAAAATTGTAATGATGAATAATCTTGTTAATTGCGGTATTGTGATTTCACTCTTCCTTCATTGCTTCACTTTCCACTTCTTTGACTTTGAGTCTTAGAGGATACTTCAACATTTTCTTATTTGACTTATTTCTTCAGGATGAAGGTGAAGGTGAGGCTGAGAATGATGGTGATCTTGAGGCTGAGAATGATGGTGAGGGTGAAGGTGAGGCTGAGAACTATGGTGAAGGTGAAATGGAGGGGCAAGGTGAGGTTGAAATGGAAAGCGAAGCTGAAGCTCATGATGTTGATCTTGAGCAAGTAGAGAGTGAGGGGGAAAGATTCCAAAGTTCTCCAGAAAGAGGTATTAGTTATGAGAAGATGGAAAGTGAACCAAAAGATGGAGAAAGTGAGGAAGAAGGTTATGGACAAAGGGCAATGACCAGCAGAAGAAGAGAAGTGATGGCCAGTGAGTCTGAGGAATCTGAAGATAATCGATATGCTGATCATGAAGATGAAGAGATTGACTCTGATCAACCCAGGAAGTCAAGGTGAAATTTCAACTAAGGTTTTGTTCACACTTATATTTTGTGACAACGTTTTTTTTTCCTTCATATTTTGAATGTATTCTCAGTTCAGGTTCATTTGGAATTTGGCTTTATTTAAAGTCAATGCTTCAAAATTGTCTTAGTGTCCCAATTGTTTGATTCTTTCAAGGGCTAGTTTGGATGTTTGGTCATTTCAATATTGTTATATGGTGTTATAGAATCTTTTTCTTCTGATGTTTCTCAGTGCCTCTCCAGAAAAGGGCAACCATATTATGTTGAACTTCTCTGTAAACAGGAAATCTATCATTTATCTGGATCTGTGCCCTATACATATTTATGCTGATTACTTTGTTTTCCTTAGATTACTGATTTAAAATTGTCTCAAAGCCTGCTCTGGTGCATTCTTATGAAAGGTTCTGCTTCTGAGACAGGTCAATGGATGAGCAAAAAGATGAAGAAGTTGTTCGTGATGTATTTGGAGATTCTGATGAGGATGAACAAGCTGAATATGCTGGTCAAGATGAAATTGAGCATGATTCACATGTGAGAGTGCAAAAGCTTGCTTATTTCTTTTGATTGTTTCTAGAAACAAAGATTTTTTGTAGATAATATTAGTGATTTAATCAACTCCTCATGTAAATAGCCTTTCGATTTAAATAAGCTTTTTCGTCGTCATGAGATTTCTCTGTGTGGGATCTGCATGTGATAGATATCCCTTTGTGCCATGTCATTTTTTTTTATTTCAATTGGTGTCACATCAGTTGAATTGGCGTTTGAATTCAAAATGATATCTGGTGTATGTGTATAGTTTTGTACCTCTTTTTGTGTATATCCAAAATGATATCAGATATCTGATAGAGTTGCAACCTTAATTGTTTGCTCATGTGGTAGTCATGTTAGGATAATTGATTGTTTTCTATATTGTTGAGTCAAAAGCAAGAATTTATAGTCATTTGATCTATTTTATTTATTTATTTTTGTCAATGTAAGTGTTTTTTCTGATTATTTTGTGACAGAGATCTCCTGCAGAGGAGGAAACAAACTATGAACAAGATCTAAAGCCAGAAGATATAGTGCCTGATGAGGACATGCAATATGGAACAGAGGATGAAAATTTTGAGGATAAACCTAAAGAAAAACCAGTTGGCCCCCCATTGGTTTTGGATGTTCCTTTGCAACTGCCACCTAGCCGACCTGATAGGGTGAGTTACTGTTACATTTGTTTTAGTTGATGTCACAATTCAACGCCTCCTGAGATAACGCTTCATAGTATGGTGAAATGAACTGTATTTGGTGAATAATTGTAGCTCATTGTTTCCTAGAATGATGCTTATTGTCTTTTTTCTAATGATCTTGAGGTCAAAGATCATGTCATTAGGTCACAGTTTTTTTGCATGGTTAATATCTGCCTATGTGGTTCTCTTTTTTTTCTTTCTGGTGAATACATTTGATGATAATCCACAATTTAGCTAAGATGTAATCTAAAAAACTCAAATATGCTTTCTTCTCCTATCAATCTACATTATCTACTGTCATATGCTTTATAACTTTTGGCGAGCGAATCGCCACCATATGCTTCATAACTTATGGCCACAGAATGACTTGTTTAACAGATTTATATATTCTTTTTTTTATTCCTCAGATGAATGTCATTAAAGTTTCTAACATCATGGGCATTGAACCAAAGCCTTTTGATCCTAAGACATATGTTGAAGAAGATGTTTTTGTAACTGATGAATCTGGTGTGAAGAAACGGATTCGCTTAGAAGACAATATTGTGCGCTGGAGAATGGTGAAGAACCGAGATGGCACAGTCTCTGTGAGCAAAAATTTTCTATTCTGAAATATGTTACATGAGCCTTGAATAAGATGAATTTGTTAATTTCTCTGCCTACTCCTTTTCTTTACTTTCTTCCTTGTTAAATTCAAAATTGGAGGTCTCCTAGATTGGTAAATTACTATCACAGACAATAGTTGCTTCTACTTCTTTCATCTCGGCCACCTCAAGTATCATATGACCTCATGTTAGAAGTTTCCATGTTAGTTCTCATAATTAATGTTTTAAACAACATTATATAGTTTTGTATCCTTTTTGTTATAATTAAAATTATATTACCTGAAACCAAGCATCAAAGTTACGTGCTCTATAAAAGACTGGCTCATTTTTAAATACCTTATCTTATAGCAAGCTGCACTTCCTAGGATCTATCTAAAATAATTTTAAAGAATTATGAGGTACACAAGGCCCTTCTTACTTTCTTCCAAGGCACAATATTATCAAACCATTTGGTATACATACAGATAGGAGGTACCATACAACCTGATATAAATCCTTAGTCCCACCACTATGATTCTATATGTATTTGAAGTCTGTGAGCTTGATGAAATATCCTGTTAAGGGATTATAGTTTCATACTAACAGAAATGGGAAACATTGTCTTATGTACTTTTTTGTTGGTCATGTATTTCTGCAGTATGAAAGTAATGCAAGGTTTGTGAGGTGGAAAGATGGAAGTCTACAGTTGTTGATTGGAAATGAAGTTCTAGACATATCAGTGAATGATGCACATCATGATCAAAGCCACCTTTTTCTTCGGCGTGGAAAGGTGCAGAATTGTTATCCATGCCTTAAGTTTGTTATATTAACCAAAAAATGATTAAAGTGGATGAATAAAATGCATGTTTAATTTTTCCTTGCTCCAATAGGGTAGGTATTTAGAATTATTATTAACCATTATTGACAAATTTTTAAATACTTATATTTGCAGGGAATTTTGCAATCTCAAGGAAGGCTCTTACAAAAGATGAGGTTTATGCCATCTTCTTTGTCGTCTAAGTCCCACCGTTTATTGACTGCTCTTGTTGATTCACGTCATAAAAAGGTTTATAAGGTGAAGAATTGTATTACGGAGATTGATCCAGAGAAAGAGAAAGAAGAAAAAGAAAAGGTTAAGAAACTACTCTTGTTTTCTTGATACTTTATCACTGAAATTTAATTATTACCTTTTGGACTATGTTTTTTTTTTGTAGTAAATATATTTGAACAATCAATATCAATTAGAAATTTGTTGTGATTGTGTGTTCCCACTGTATGTGCGATGACATACACATTAGAAATTTTATAATTATAACTAATGCATACTCATCCTTCTTTTCTTTGAGGAAAAAAAACCACTGCATAATATTGGGGGCTGCATGCCCTTCACTTTGGGTGTGCTTCTTACTTCGTGATTTCCTTGTACATGGTAAAATTTTGTAGGTTGTTGGCCAAACTATCAGAGCCAATGCACTTCTTCATAGAAAAAGAGAAAAGGTTAACCGCAAGTATGCACAACCTGCCCATAGAGGAAGACAACTCTCTCCAGGGTTCTTGGAAGATGCACTTGATGAGGTCTGTAACTTCCTCACTATTTTTTGTTTTTGCTTATTTGGTTGGCTTCATGGAATTAATAAGTCATTACTGAATTTTCTCTTACTGTGAAATTCGTCATAACTGATTGCATAGTGGACGTATGTTCTGAACAATACCTTGGTAAAAAAAAGTTAAGCTTGTCTCAAAATGTGCTCTATTTCATGACCATTAATCCTTGTTACCTTGGGGGACTCTTTGGCACTTCCTGACAGTTGATCTCTGAAAATAATGTTGATAACACTTTGTGAAGTGTGCTCAGTGCAACTTGTGCTGTCGTAATGTTCTATCTGTAGTGAATTTCTGATACCTCAATGTGTGATCATCATTGTTGTAATTTATTTTCTCATGTTTAATGGTTTTTTGGTTTCCTTTATACAAGTTTTACTCTAATTGTTAACATTTTTTTATTAGTTTGTAGTATAAGGTTTGAATATATTATTTTACATTTTTTCTTTGTATTGTTTCTATCTTGTTTCATTATTTACTCTATTCTTTCAGCATTTGAAACATTCAGAATAATCTCAGTTATTCTGTATGTTTTTGTTGTTCTTACTAGCATTACAGTTGATAAACTGGAGAATCAGGTTGGCCTTGACATTTCATTTGTATATCAAAAGTGTATTCAGTAAATGCATTTTACTAAACTGTGAAAATAGTTCAGTGATTGCTGACACATCTCAAGATTCCTTTGAGGAGCAATTTTGTTGGTTAACGTAGGATAAAGTGCACTTGTAAAACATCTTTCATTATTGTAAAACAGTAATACTCATACTGTAACTAAATAAATTAAATATTATTAATTGAATTATAAAACTAATTATATTTGCCACTCAGATTTTCCCCCCTAATTTGTTAGATGCATGTTTTAAAAATGTAATTATTTTAAAGATGGAATTATTAGTTTGTATTTTATTATAAAACTTTGTTATTAATAGTTTGTATTTTATTATAAAACTATTGCTATAAGATGTTATATTTATACTTAAATGATAAAGAATTTAAATTTATTGACAATTAGACTATTTACTTCATATGGCAGGATGATTCTAATGTTATTAATTGGTGATTATTTCTATTCGCTAATATATTATTTTAAAAATTTATTCAATTTGTATTATATAAAAATAATTTTATTCATGCAATCAATTATTTTTTTTAAAAAAATGTTAACTTTCTTAAAATGTGTAATTTGTTCTAATGGTTACATAAATCTTGATGACATTATATGATTACATATTATTTTAGTGAGTTATTCATGAACTATGTAATAAATATTTTGATTAGTTTATCGAAGATTATTTTAAGATATTTTTCTATTTTTTGTTTATCAGTATTATTTACATATTTATAATCCGACCCTAAATAGTTGGGACAAATACAACTTGATGGATAGTAATGATGAATATTATTTACAGAATTATTGATATACAGATAATAATTTATCATTTAAAATTTATTTTGAAGCAATACAACAAAATTAGTTTATATAATATAATAAAGTATGAATGTTCCATTATTTGTCTAATTTTGATATTAACTTTTGGAATTATTTTTTTTGGGAAATAGCTTTTTGAATGCAACTTCTCATCTGTTTTAGAAAAGCCACTTTGAGCATGCAGTGGTTTGAGCAAGGGGATTTGAGGCATCTGTTTACTGAACACTATATCAAAGCACCTTGGGAAAGCCTTCTCAAACCCAACCTTTGTCTGTGCATGCTTTCCCTTTGTTGCCATGAGGCCTTGCATAAGATCATTTTGTTTGAGCAACAGCTCTTATGTTTATTCCTTTGTAGAAACAATCATCTCCCTTTTGCTTCACTTTGATGTTAGTTTAATTATCTTAAAACTCTAATTCCATTGCCATTTACTATGAGCCACAGCTATTTGTTATTATGACTGTAGGAAGATGAAGCAGAAGACTATTACAGTTCTCGTCGAGGTTCAGCTCGTAGCCGTTTTGAGGAAGACTTGGAAGCAGAAGCAAGGGCTGAGAAACGCATAATTAATGCAAAAAAGGTTAGAATAAGAAATGCAATATTGTGCAACTATGCCATTTGTCAAATCCTTTTTCTTTAACCTTATGCCTTCAAGTTGTGTGATTTGTCAGTCAAATCTACATACAAATAAACCATCCTTATCTGCTGCTCGCTCATCAAAGAGACCGCTTGAGGAATACTCTGAGAGTGAAAAGGAAGAATCAGAATATGAAAGTGAAGGTGAAGAGATTGAGAGGTCTCCAATGGGTGCAAGGGAAGATGAACAAGAAAATGAAGATGAATATGAAGAGGTAGATGAAGAAGCTGCAGATGCTATATCTCCATCAGAAGAAGAGGTAAGATTAACACCCAAATAAAATTTATAATTAGTACTTTCTTGCACCTTTTTTCACTATTAAAAAAACAATTTCCAAAAGTAGATCACTTATTGAAGTTTTTTATTTGATGAAAAAGGAAAATTTATTCTTTATAGACGTAGTTGCTGATTTACAATATTGCTTCTACAATTTATTTTATCTAAATATCTTTTTCATAGTATCAAAGCAGGGTAAGGCTGCGTACAATGGATCCTTTCTCGGACCTTGCATGGCGGGAACTTTGTGCACCAGGCTTTTTTGTTTTTTTCCTTTTATCTTTTTCATAGTATTAATATAGTGTTAGCTAGCTCCACTTAGTAGGATAAGGCTGGGTTGTTGTTGCAGTATTAATATAGTAGCACCTATGAAATTCAAAACAAAGAGTTTAATGGTGTTGATATTAAGAAGTAAGAAAGGGGAGAAGACTATAAAAAAAGGGGCACCTAGTGCATGAAGCTCCCGCTAATGTTGAGTTCCGGAGAAGGGTAAGACCATATTGGGTCTATTGTATGTAGCCTTACTCTGAATTGTAAGAGGATGTTTCCGCGATTCGAACCAATGACCTCTAGCAGCAACTTTTCACTTTTCCATTGTATCAAGGCTCCCAGGGAGAAAATTATCTATTGGATTAAAGTTAGAGAAATTAAATATAGAGATTTTAGTAACATGAGATGTGCAAAGGAAGATAAAATGTTTTTTTGTGATGACAATGCAATTAAATAAAGATGAAATTTAATGACCATTCTATGAAAGTTCTAGTTTTGGAGGTTGTAAATGTTCACTTAGAATTTTGAGCTTTTTCCGTCATATTAACCCCAAAAGTATGGAGCTAATCTTTTTTTCCTATGGGATCTTAATTATCGCCACTTAGTTTTTAATTTGCCTCTGGACATTAAATAAAATGTGGATAATTTGTTCTCCCCTCTTTGAAACAAGGGACACTTTTGGTTCTATGCATGCTTCAAATAATTTTATCCTATGTTACCATATCTAGAGTCAATTATTTTTTATGATGTACTACTAAATCATAAAGGTTTAAATGGATTAGTGACCAATTTCTAGGTTTCATTGTAAACTTATTTGGTTACTTCCAATTACACGTATCAAGTTCAAAGTGGACTTGAAGTAGCACATTTATTGTTTAAAGAAATTAAAAATAGGTAAAATTGTAGATTCAAATGATATTCTTATTGTAGTTTTGAAGAGTTTAGGAATGAAGGTAGACAGGTATTCAACAAAACTGGTTGATAACTCATTCTTTGCCTCATGTATAAAATTTAGTTCATGCTTTTAATATTTAAAATGTACGATTCTCTAGAGTAATAATGTATTTCGTTTCTAGAAAAATAAATCAAACAAAAACTATAAAAGTAAAATTAGTACTACAATAATGCATAATATAATAGGAATTCAACGAAATTCAAGTTATTTTAAATATCCAATCTATCAAAAAATTGATAAGATGCCAAATAAAAATGAAGTCCAATATTTTATTTAATATTTTTGTTAATGATAATGATCCAACTCTTTAATGTCTGCAAAATAATAGGTAGAATTTAGGAAAAAATATCATTATGTCATATGACTAATGGGAATGACATGTTTGAAAAATATAGATTTGATTATTATTCTTTTTAAAAATATTTACTGAATAATTAAAAAACACATAAAGTAACATTACAAAAATCAAATTGACAATTTTAAATGTTGAATTAAATTATTAATATGAATATGATAGATAAAAAAAATATAATTACTTGATATGGAGTTGCCTATGGATATGTCGCTGAGTACATAGAATGGTATATCTATATAAGCTTTCCATTCACATTGGCAAGAGTATCATAGGTTATAATGCATGAGATTTGAAAACATTTTCAATGATGCCCTACCCACTAATATTACACAGAAGAAATCAATAATAGAAACTAATATTATTAGATTAACTCTTCATGGACAAACTTGGGATTTGCAATCTCGGGTAAGGATCATAGGGTCCTTGTTTATAAGATACGAAGGGTTGTTTATCCTATATGTATCTAGATGAAGAAAAAATCATGTAAAGAAGGGTATCCTTATTTGTACAAATGGTACTCTGGACTTGGAGTGAGCATGAAGAAATAAATGGCACTTCTGTATCCTTTGAATTGCCCATAGCTCGACTGCTCGAGAGGAGCTTGATGAACTTGAGGGTTGAAGGGAAACAGTTGATAGTTGACATGGAGAGGGACGAGATAAAATTTAATTATATCCAGGATCATTTAGTTCTACCTCCACTAAATGATATAATGGAGGAGAATATTTTCTAGCTAGACATGCTGAATCGATTAAATTTGAATCTTGTGAAAGTATAGGGAAATCAAAGAAAACTCTCATTAATGTAATGCAAGATGATTTAAAAGACTTAAATATTACTAGATATAGCCTTGTATCTGCTCACTGAAATGATAAACTCTATCGAAACAATCCCATATAGTTCGGACAATATTGCTTGATGATGATGGTCATTTTAAAACTTCAACTTCATGAGAAGATTAATTTAATATTTGACTCAGATGAGTTTGAACTAATATGGCTTGACGATGTTGTTGATTATGGTCATTTTCCCTAAAGGATGTTGATCTATGCTGTCAAGTGTGTTATATATTTCTAGTCGATATTATATACTGTCCATGACAAACTATAATTCTTTTCAGTTCATTTCTTAATTGTATTGCACTGAAAGAAGCTGTGGATCATGACTATCAGGTATAATAATAGGAGAATCTAATTTGTGCACCTATTGCTAAAAGTAAATATATCTGGTACAGCTTTGATCAACTTTGACAAAGTGCATAAGAATGGCAACAACACTGATACAATTTCATTTGGAATAAAAGTGAAACTTAGGATCATGAACTTCCTAACTTCTCGCTTTAACTAAGCTCACAGATTATCTTACATTGTCTTTAAGGCCATGACTAATGCCCTAGCTACTTCTGTACTTAGAGGGTGTTTGACTGAGCCTTTAAGCTCTACAAAAGAGCTTATAAGCTGTTTTGGAGCTTATAAGCTCTTCAAATATGTTTTGGAACTTATAAGCTCTTCAAACCTGTGATCGGGAAAAGAATTGTAATAGCTAAATGATGGCTTGCAATATCAGCCATCCATAGGTCACCTATTATTGGGTCTAATCCTCCATGAAAAGTCAGAGATTCTGCATATTTTGACCAAATCAAGGTGAAAAATGGGCCGCTTCCTCATCAAAACAAAGATAAGTTGAGAACCTAAAGGTCCTGATTCAATGTAGTATTGAGCCTAAAGTTCAACTGACAATGTAATATTGTACTATGTGATCTAGTGTTGTGAATCAGGTCATATGATTGATAGTTGCTCTCATTGGAAACATTAATATAATTGTGAGTTTCAGAGGACTGTTGATAGTCAATACCATTCATTTCTTTTGAAATGCTTAATTGTTCTTTTCTGGCTATAGGAACCAAGAAAAAAAGTAAAGGAAACCGGACGCAGCAACCTGAAACGCAAGGAGATTGAATCAGATGAGGAGTCTCCTCCTAGAAAGACAGTTCATCGCAGAAAAGCAGTAGTATATGATAGCGATGAGGATTGAATATTTGTCATGGTGATTTCTCTGCTATTCAAGTATACATGCTTTATTATACCAAAAGTCATACGAAGTTGCAGATGAGACCCAAACATTTTCATTCGAATTTGAAGATTGATCTGTGACTTTTACTTAGCTTTACCACTTAAATCGCAGTGAATGCCTACCCAACCTTGAGAGGCTGAGTTGCTCAAAATGCACCGACAGTGGCAGATACAGAACTGAAATTGCACTGGCATTGCGTTCATGATTACAAAGGTTTGGAGAATGCGTATCCTAATGCATTATTCTTATTGACCACCAAGTACTGAGGGCCAAACACGGGAACTCTTGGCAGCCCAAAATTATTGCTTTCATACTATCGCTATTAGCCTCCTTTTTTCCCCTCAATGTATTCAAGATGTCTCATCACTGATAAACTGTTGAAAATATCATCGAACTGACTTAGAACATGTAATTTTTGTATGCTAGTTTATATCTTATGCCAGTTTCAATTCATGTGCTATGTTATCGTTCTGGAACATTTGATTTAATGACTGGTGATGATCCAAGTAACCCAAACTTTATGGAAGACATTTGGTCTGTTTTTATAAATCTAAGGTACCTACGCTTTGAGATGGCCAAAAAAAATCTGTCCAATGTAGGTTAATTCTTGTTCCCTTTTGATGCTTGATTAATATTAAGTTTCTTTGTATATTTGAACCCAGCAATATTGATTTTTTGTTAAAAATATACAAGTACTTCTATCTAATAAGAACTCTATGTTTATATGCGAATAGTTATACGAGTGGTAGTGCCTTTTCTATGGTGCCATGAAGTCGAACGTATCAGTGAAGACTATTTCCTTCATTGTGATTCAATTTCAGACACCTGTGCTCTTTTTGCTTGGTGTAGAATATCTGCGAGCATCGTTTGGAACAGACGAACAGTGGATGGTAAGTGGTTGTCTTTGCTGTTCAAGCCTTGATTTTTTATACCAGTAATATGATGATCAGTTGAATGTGAGGCAAAAGGGGAAGCGCTCGGCCTAACACCATTGTCAGTCCGTCGGCCATATCTTCAGTGTTTTGATACTATTTGTAGGTCTTTTGACGGCTATTTAGAGGAGTTGACTTTAAAATTGAAAATTAAAGCAACCTTTCTCGTGCATAATTAACTTATACCAAACATAAATATTAAAATAAAAGCAGAAATAAAGAAAGAGATAGACATAGAGAATTTACTTGGTTTGCAACCAGCGAGGTTGTT
>JBBPFQ010817891.1:0-12707 GCA_037974815.1 Kaempferia elegans
TTTTGTCATATCAGGCCTAATGTGTTCCTGATATGGAAAAATACCAGTCCCACGTTGGGTCTGATTTTTTGCCATATCAAGCCCAATGTGGACCTGATAAAAATATCAGGTCCACGTTGGGCCTGAAAATTTGTCATATCAGGCCCACGCTGGGCCTGATATGAAAATATCAGGCCCACCGTTGAAGAAATTTGGCTGGAAGGGTAAAACGAGAATAGAATTACCGTACATGCGCCCTTTGGTAAATTACAAACCTTAGTGCGTGATTTGGTAATTCCGTATCTATTGGTGCGTGATTTGGTAAAATAACGTTTAAAATATGACCGTGCGTGTCGTTGAAGATTCACCTGGGCAGGACGGATCATCATTTATCCTGTCTAAAACGTGGGGATAGAGAGGATGATACCTATGTGTCACGGTGGAAAATTTAAAAAAAATAAGGATAGAACTCTTTGAAGGCATGCTGGATCATGTGCATCAACAACTAACTCAAAAAGAGTGTCAGTAATCAAGTCAGGGAATGCATCTCCAGCTCTAATCCTCCGACGTTTAAGTCAGCAAAACGATTATAGATTTTAGGGAGTAATGGAGAAGAAAACGTGAATAATATGGTTTCTTGCATACCTTCGTGGGTTGTAAAAGATCCTATTTATACTTGTGCGTTACCTCATACGAGGATCAAGTAGCTTCCATAAAAGGAATAGACATTTATGACATATTATTGTCTTTCCTTAATTAAGCATGCAATCCGTACATATCAGATTTGAAATTTTCCTATGTACAAAGAAGTATTATGCATATCTTCTGACAGTTAATATTCTGATCTGACCGTTGCGCTAGGCGACAAAGGGGGGAAGGTGAGATTGGCGCCAAACAACCTTTGTCATCTGTCCGAACTGATATCCGATCGGCCAGCAGTGGTTGGCAGCAACTTCTCTTCCTTGAGTGGCTGGCTGACCAGATCGATCCGTTCAACGTCTTACCAATCTGCGCTTCGCTCTGCTCAAGGATGCTCTTACTTTTGTGTGTGACTGTCTGGGTGATCCATCTGATCGATTGTCAGAGTTCTACCTCGTGACGACATACAACCTTTGTTTTGTTTGTTTCTGTACGACGTCGACCGAGTGAACCAGCCGCTTGGTTTTCCATCCGAGATGTATTCTGAATAAGATAATTGACCGAGCGATATGCTCGATAGAGTATCTGAGCGGTCCGTTCAGATAACTATTCATTTGATCTAGCCTGGGCTCCACTCGGCGTTCAGTGATTCTCTTAGTGACTAATCTACTCGGGTGCCACATAAGTTATCTGGTTTGGTATTGACTTGACTTTTTATCTACCAAATCATCCATAAAATATTTTTTTTTTTTGTTCCTCTTCATTTTTACTAATGATTAGACGCGAGTATCTATGTACTATTTGATTTAACGGTAAAGATCCAAAAGGACCATATTTTTTTTTAATCAAGGGATCCGACCTCTTCATCTGGGTCATAATTTTTTTTTTAATAGTAAAAGCTATCCTAGATTATGATTAACTAAGTTAACCTTATTGATTATGGGTGACCGGTTCAGTCCCACGGAAGATTTCTACCGGCCACTAGGATAAATAAGAAACACTCACGACGGACATCTAAGAAATTTAACATCTCTTAATTACGAATATGATTTGCAAGAACTATCCTGGATTATGGTGCATTCAAAGGATATTAAATTACAGTTCGATCCTTAATTATAATATATTTATAGAATTTATTTTTTAAAAAATAAAATATAACTATAGAATGTTGAACTAATACTGGACCCACCTGTTGGAGTAAAAATCCCTGCAGTCCTACTTGGTTGAAGAGGAGAAATCGACTTCGACTACAAATAATTCTAATTAACACTATTCACCACCAATCGAAAACACTGGGTCCCACTCTCTCACAAGTGGGATTGCGGCATTGCGCCCCGAGACGAATACAACCCCACGCAGGAAGGCAAATTGCGACTGAGCCCTTCATTTTCTAGCAATTCTCATTGTCATCCTTACAATGTTGGGAAAAGTTTAAATATAAATCATTTTAAAATCACTTAACAAAAAGTTAGGTAAAAATTAAAAACAAACATTCCTTTTTATTTGAAATTATTTTTATTTTTAATATTGTTATAGCAGTTTTAAATTTATAACTATTATAATATGAATCTTATTTGATTTATTATCAAAGGATGCCATATTTTACTTTTTAAAATTATTTTTATTTTTAATATGGTTATGCCGTTCCAAATTCATCTGTTTCAAAATTACTATTAAAAAACAATAGTAATTTTGAAAAAAAAGTAAATTATACAGTTGGAGAACAGGACGCGCTTTAATAATAAATGCAAAAAGAAATATTCATTTGGTAATGCTAATAAAAGGGACGCGTTGTTTTTTTTTATTTGATTCCTAATAAGTTCCGGGTATTGTACTAATCTGTAAATCTGGAATATTTGTGGCGGCGAAATGGAAAATGAGCGAGTAGTTGGGCCGCGTGAATCTTCCGAGAAGGATGTGGCGCCTCGGCCGCCATCGAAGAATTCGCCCATTCCATTTCTTCCCTTTTCTGTCTTCAAATGCATCTTCCGTTTTGGGCGTGGTGGATGAGCGATTCATCCATACCTCCTCGCGAATCCATTTAGGTGTTATCTGCTCTCCTTTGGGTTGTCCGCCTTCCCTCCCCGTCGCCTTGTTTGCTTGCGTCGCCGGCTTCGTCCGCTCTGAGTTCCTCGAAGAGAATTCGAACGTCGGCGAGGAGGATCGAGACACGCTCGATAGGTAACACCTTCCGGTCCCAGAAAGATTGGCTTTTTTTTAATATGGTGAAAACTGTTTTTTTAATTTTTTTTTTGTGCGGCGGGTTCTTCTGGCTTTATTATCTTAAGATCCATTTCGTAGTCTGACCTAAACGTGTGATGCCATCGCCAGATTTGTTTTTTACTGCCCTTTTTTTTTTAAAGAGTTTCTTGTATCACGATTGCTCTCTTTTTCAAGACACGATCTTTATTGACTGGGTTTGTAGCTTTTGGGCTTTCTGTTTATTTATTTATTTTTTTGGTGAAATCTTTGAAGTGCCAAGTGTTGAATTTAGACAGCCTTCTTCTGAAGTCTGCCGTAGCATCTATATGCTCACCTTTTATGGTCATTTTAATACTGACTTCATTATACTTGGAATTTTGGCAATTTGAAATTCTATTGGTTCAGGAGTAGATGGCGATTAGTCTCTTAGATGGGAGTGTCAATTTGCGGGGTGGATGGAACTTAAGCATCAAGAACGATTATCGACATTGTTCTGGAATGTCTAATTTAGCATTCAAGACATGTCTCCTAACAGATGCTTCACGGTATATATCTCACATCCACATCAAATCAACATTTAGCCATTTCAGTATCTGAAATTCTTTCATTGCACCTAATTGAACTGTTAATATTTATAAATAGCTTTGCTTGATTTACCTGTATTATCTTCTCTGACAGGTTTTTTTTTACCATTTCCAGGTTTGGGCATGGGACAACTGTTCGCTCTGTCCAAACTCTATTGACTAGGAGCACTGCTGTAGCTAGACATACTAGAATTGTGTGCTCGCGAGACAGCAATTGCGATACAAAGTTTTTTGATTTTATAGTTGTTGGCAGTGGTGTTGCTGGACTACGGTATGCCTTAGAAGTTTCAAAGTATGGATCTGTTGCTATAATTACTAAAGCTGAACCTCAGGAGAGCAACACAAATTATGCACAAGGTGGAGTTAGTGCTGTTTTGTGCCCTTCAGATTCCGTAGAGAGCCACATGCAAGACACAATCATTGCTGGGGCTTATCTTTGTGATGAAGAGACTGTTAGAGTAAGCTTCCTTTGTGTTTCTAATTTCACAATTTTATTCTTGATTCATGCATATTGGTATTTTGTAGCCTTTTCTCTCTTTCTCTCTTGATGAAGTATGATCCACGAATGCTCATTGTGTATATTGTGATGGTATTTTAGTGGATAAGAATTTTGAAGCAGTGATCTGTGGCTTCTTTTTAGTAATAGGTTATTAGTTATTACAAATATCTCAGAGGATTGCCCAATTACCTTCTAACATTGCCAACTCCAGGTTGTATGCACAGAGGGACCAGATCGGGTAAAGGAATTAATTGCCATTGGTGCTTCATTTGATCATGGCGACGACGGGAAGTTACATCTAGCTAGGGAAGGGGGGCATTCTCATAACAGAATTGTCCATGCAGCTGACATGACTGGGAGAGAGATTGAACGTGCATTGCTCAAGGCTGTTGATGACGAACCAAATATATTTTTGTTTGGTCACCATTTTGCAATTGATCTCTTGACTTCTCAGGTATGTTCTTATGTTACCACATGCTTCATTTCTATGGTGGTTATCCAAGGTCTATCCATCACTTATACTTCATCAAGAGCCGTAATTAAATGTCATCTCAAGCTGGACAATCAATATCTCTCAGTACTGATTCAATCTCTTAATGGCTAGGAAATTAATAAATAAAAAAACTGTAACTTCCTAATTGCAATAATTCTAAATTACAGTTATCAATGATTTCCCCCCTAAACAGAGTCATACCTGGCTTTTACTACTAAAGAAGAAATTTATTATCTGTAAATTACCCCCGGTTATAGGTAGTGCCGGTTGATGATATAAAAGCAGGTCAATGATGAAACTCTTGGGTTATGGATGATTTATTTTGAATGAGAAGCCAACATGTTTAAATTCACTTGGGACCCCACTGAAAGAAGCTTTACCAATTACCATCTGAGAAAAGATCATCAACAAATCTCCTTTAGTGTTTTCTGTTCTGGTACATGTTTATGCTGACTAACCAAATTCCATTTGTGATCTTGCATAAAATCTATCTTCTTTTTGTTTATCGTTTTTGTCTGGTTAATCAGGTATTTCTTGTTACCTAGAGGAATGCTCTCTTAGGCAATAACTTTTCATATGTTTAGACTAATTTTAACACTAGCTGTCTAGGTGCGATGCAACCATAAACCTTACTTTCTCATCCAGGCATGGGACTAGCTTGGTGGGATTGTTTCTCATGGACATGATATATTAGTGATAAATTCATATGTGGCTCCACCTTGGCAATTCTCTTTATGCAGAAAAACAGTAACTATGTACCGAAAAGCAAGTGAATCACATAAGAAAATTCATATTTTTGCAGGATAATGGCGAATCGTATTGCCATGGTGTAGATACATTGAACACAGAAACCCAACAGGTAGCAAAATTATTTCTGTATACAAGCTGTTTATCTGTTAATTTTATTCTTGTTGTTGATGCTTGCATTATCAATTTTGCTTGCCTTTAAATTTCATGGTTGGTTGTTCTTTAGATTGTCCGCTTCATCTCTAAAGTGACACTGCTAGCCTCAGGTGGAGCTGGACACATATACCCTTCAACGACTAATCCCCCTGTAAGTATCATTTATCCTTAATAGTTTTCATTGAGTTGAAGTAATTTGATACATTCCTTGTTATACTAAGATTAATTACGAAAGAACAAATCTGATCTCGGGTTGCACAAGAACACATTTGCTTAGTGTTGAACCTGCTATGCATTTTCTACACAGGTAGCAACTGGAGATGGTGTTGCTATGGCACATCGTGCTCAAGCAGTGATTTCAAATATGGAGTAAGTTTCTATTGCTGAACTAAAGTTGATAGCTTCGTCACCTTTTATCGTTAAATGCTCTGGGAAAAAAATGAACAATTTTTCGGGCGCGAAAACAATATTTTAATTTTTTTTTTTAAGAACTGTAATCAGCTCTATATAACTCTACTCTGGATCAAATAGAATATGTATGCTGAATGCTTGCTCTTGCAAAGTTTAACATAGTATGCGCTTATCATAATAGTTGCATTATAGCGATAATTTCTCTTTACTTCACTATTTAACATATTGTCATCTTCATTAACAAGATTTGTGCAGTTCCACCCAACAGCTTTAGCTGATGAAGGCCTCCCAATCAAACCCATTAATAGACGAGAGAATGCTTTTCTGATCACAGAAGCAGTCAGAGGGGATGGAGGCATCCTTTATAACCAGTCAATGCAGAGATTCATGCCGCTATATGATGAACGGGCAGAACTAGCTCCAAGGGATGTAGTTGCGAGAAGCATTGATGATCAACTAAAAAAGCGCGGAGAGAAGTACGTGCTACTCGACATAAGCCATAAGCCAAGAGAACAAATTCTTTCACACTTCCCCAATATTGCGGCAGAGTGTCTCAGATATGGACTGGACATAACTTGCTCGTCAATACCAGTTGTTCCAGCCGCGCATTACATGTGCGGTGGCATTCGCGCAGGGTTGCACGGAGAGACAAATGTTAAAGGTCTCTATGTAGCTGGTGAGGTTGCATGCACAGGATTGCACGGAGCTAATCGACTCGCAAGCAACTCCTTGCTCGAAGCACTAGTCTTCGCTCGACGTGCAGTACAACCCTCAATTGATCATATGGCAGGATCAAACCTTGATATCCACTCTTCGACATTGTGGACCCGTCCGATGCTTCCGTCGTCCCTCAAAGGCCATGCAATCCAGGAGATTTTGTCTAGGACAAAGGCAACTAGAGTTGAATTACAATCTATCATGTGGGAGTTCGTCGGTATAGTTCGCTCCACAAGCCGGTTGAAGACCGCAGAGTGGAAGATCGGAGAGCTGGAGGCCGACTGGGAGGATTTTTTATTTCGGAGAGGGTGGAATCCGACAATGGTCGGTCTGGAAGCTTGTGAGATGAAGAATCTTTTCTGCTGTGCCAAGCTTGTTGTGAACAGTGCTCTCGCAAGGCAAGAAAGCAGGGGGTTACATTTTACAGAAGACTTCCCTTTTCTTGAGGAGAGTAAGAGGAAGCCGACGATAATCTTTCCGACGTCCATGAAGTTGACATGGAGTTCACAGCAGGTACATAAGCTCATAGCTGGTTCGCCTCGATGAAGCATAAACATACCCCCTATTGTTTCACAAGATTGTTTGTTTCCTTCAAGAAACTAGCTTATGTCATATTGAAGCAGCCAGTCGACACTCAAGATTCAGTTCCACATTGCTAAGAAGCTCTATTGTACCATGATTTTAAGCATCGTATAAGCAGCAGTGGATCAGTGTTATATTTTCACTGTCTGGTTTGCCATATTGAAGCATTTTAAACATGATAATAAACACAAGAACAAGGGTTCTTCTTGGTTTCTATTTACAGATCAATTCAACCATCATTTGAATTGCTGCTTCTGTTTAATGTCAGTGCATTTGGATGCGATGTGAGTAAGCAATTTCTCCAGCTGCCTGCAATGCCAATCTCAATCAAGCTCAAAAGAAATCTCTGTGGAAATGAGGGAACTTTACCTGATGACGACGACGACACTGATGGAGTGTTCTTACTGTCCTGACCATCACGACGACAGGCAAAAGGATTCCAGCAGTCCTCAACACCAGCAACTGTACAAGTGAAGGAGAATTGCGATCATGAAGTGCTCCAGAAGCTGATAAAACTACGATAGCTAGATCTTAGATCCAGACAGAGTTTTACTGAGAATAAGGTGAATGAGTGTTGCTCGGGTTCGCCAATCAGGAGAGGAAGGCAATGACGAAGAAACAAAAGAACCACGAACTGGACGAAACAGACAGTTGGTATCAAAACCAAAAGGAGGAGAATTTATGATCGGAGAGAGGAACACTTACTGTTATGGCTATGGCTCGACAGCAGATTTTGCTCCTCGAATGGTCGTCGTAGTCGTCATGGTGGTGCGGAGTATCATCAAGCTCCTGTCTTGTGATCTCCCAGTTTACTCTAGATGCGTATCGCCCAGGTCAAAGATCGACATGGATGAACATGGAGCTAGGGGTGGACATAATTTTATTAAAACTGAAAAAATCGATCGAACCCGAATCCATCAATTTTTTTGGTTTGATTTTTTTATATTTTCGACAGGTTTTGGTTTTTTTTTTTTTTTTTTGAAATTTGGTTATTCAGTTCGTTTTATAGTTTTAGCTCCTAAAAAATGTAGATAACTTATGTATTATTTTGTTTTTTTTTACTTGTAGCCACTAGTTATCAACCGAGTTGATAATTAATTAAATATAATGTTCAATTCTCGATGTGATGTGACATGATAATAGAAGAATTTCAACTGCTTAGTTATCTAATTTTAGAAAAAAAAATATATATAATAGCACAATCAAATTATATATTTACATATTACTTAATTATTATTACAAGATAATAAAATTTTAGTATTAAGTTTTTTATATTTTAGTTTTCATTTCAAATTAATATAGATATATATAATATTTGTAGTAATGCAAAATTAATTTAATTTATTATATAAATCGTATATAATCAATGGTACAAATCAGCCGTATTATAATAAAAATCAAACCACTGAACCATAATAGAATAAAATCAGACCAAACCAACCAATACTCACCCCTACCAGATGAATAAATAAATAAATAAATAAAAAAAAAAAAATTTCAAAACTATTATTGAATTAAAAAACTCAAACCTTATCACTATAATCATTCAAGCTTTTTTATTAAATTTTTTAGATTTTATAAATCTCTAAAAAACAAAAAACTTACATAGGAGATGCTATAAGAAAAGATAAAATATTCCAACAATATCACCAAAAAGATTTTTTTTTTTTACATTGTCTTATTTTTTTTCTTTTATTTTAATTGACATCAGCTATCCCATTTACGCTCAAAGTAAACCAATAAAAGATAATCCATCAACCTAACATTTTTTACATCTCAATAAAAAGAATAAAAGAAATTCATGATTTAATTTATTATGCAGGGATCCTCTAAACCACAATCCCTAGTCCATCCTTGGACCAATACAAATCAACCGTTAGATCAAATTTTATCTCCAATCCAACGGCTGATATATACTGATCTAAAGTTGGACCAGGAATTATGATCTAGAAGATCTCAACTATAATTTATTACACCCCCAAGGACTGTTTTTCTTTTTTAACTATTATCAATTGCTAGAAATAGAAATAACTTGGAAGAAATCAACAAAGGTATTTATGAAAAATTATTTTTTGTTAATAAATAAAAATTGAAAGATGATACAAGTCGTATCGTTTAATAGGAATACAACAAAAAACTATTTGTTTGGCAAAATGTTAAATAGCAAAAGAAAAAGTAGGTACAGAAGCAAATGTAAAAGGAAAAGGAAAGGGAATTCATAGTGAAAGCATAGCTTTCTTAGATAATGACCAATTTACTATCCTGCTTCTCTTCTAGTCCAACAGAAACAAAGCAGTTCAAAAACCAAAACAACCAAAAAACAGATTAATTTTCTTCTTACCACAAGAATAGATAGCCTTCCTACGTATCATATACCCTTTTCAGTTAATTCGCGAATGGGAAAGGAAATAGCAACCTAGATGTGACTTACGGTCGCTGATTGAAGACGAGCATTTGCTACTCTCTCCATAGACATTACCATGAGCAAGAAATTTGCAGCTCAAGCGGTTTCTGATTCATGGATAAAGGAGCCCACGTTTTTGAACCAGCGCATGAGGTTTCTATGATCTTTCACATACATCCAAGCTTGCAGAAATGGAAACAGCTTCTCGTCGATCCCACGCGTCTCTATGAAAATATGGAATGCATCCCTGACCTTTTGGTCTAGTTCCCTGAGGTTGAAGAACCATCATTAGTGAAAAACATTGCATTGACATCTTTAGGAATCTCAGTAAAGTGATTCCATCAAAAGCATGACATTTATCTATAGTAGGCACTTGAAACCTTTTGAAATCCAAATGCCTTGCTTGAAAACAATGGCACTAGAAATGTTTCTGTCATGCTAAACCTTTACAATCTCAAACATATAAAAGGAGATTGCATAATGCTTTGTTGGTTGCTAGCAGTTATACATAAGTAAAAAAAACGACTGTAAGAATCTAGCCATACAAGCATTACTTCGTCCGAGTGACAAATGATTCAATCAAGGGGCAGATTAGTTTATGAAGATAGAAGATCAGGTTTTTATAAAAGAGAAATTCAACTTTTATATTCAGCATTTGTGATTGTTAGAGAAATAAATGTAAACTACTGAACAAAAAAGAACACTGAATTCCAGTTACATAATGTGAAAGTTAAACCAATGGCTCTAAATGATTTAAAGGACATTCTTCAGGAAAGTGGCAGGCCTTGTTTTGATACAGATAAATCAAGAGATGCTCCATGCATTTTGAGCTGTAATGACATGTAAGGCTCACGAAACAAGTACATTGAGCAAGTTCTAATAAACTACAAACTTATTAATATTGATCTTCTCAATTATATTCTAACAAACTTCTACAGCTATCAACCATTCCCTTACTCTTCTTCGTGGTAAAATTGGCCAAAGCCGCTCCTTCATGAAGGCCAACAAAGGCACACTAATGCAAAGCAAGAAATTACTCCGACACCAAATTGACATTAGTAGGAAATCAATCCAAAACTCACAGAGAATTTGGATGAAGTGGGGTAGCTATCTGGCATGAAGAAAAGAGCGCACAAAAAATCAAAAGGAAAAAAACTTTGATGACCGAAAATTGATTAATACATAGAGACATAACACTTATAACCTCAATTCTAACCCAACTAGGAAAAAATTCATAATTAATTGGGAAATGCAATAACCCAATGAACTCCTACCGAATCAAATGAACTCTTGCCAAACTAAAATATAGCAATGTTTTGGCAGTACTGATTCATCTCAAGCGAACGTATTGGTATTAACCAATTTTGACACCTGTTATTGGAGCATCATATTGAGTTGAGCCCATGACGTCCTAAAGAAAGATCTTACAATGATTTCACTATATTTTATCATCAGTTCTGGTGCAATGTTTAGTATTAGAGGAATCTTATTCTAGCAGATTTTAGGAGCATGATGGGTTTAATAATAAACATTTTATGCTACGTTCAAGTAATCTCCTTTCTTTATACAAAAAATTGTATGTATCTTCATGGACGGTAATAGTTTTACAATAGTCCCATGTTTGTACTTGTGAAATTGCCACGTGAGTATGTGACTACTGTACCAAGATGTCATTCTAGAGGCATCAAATCTCCCATTTCCGGGTCTTGACCTTCTTGTTGTAGTTCCTAGTTGGTTGGCCAACCATGTTTGTGCAAGTCAATCCTCCAGCTTCTCTGGGATCCTCAAAGAGTGAACTTCTTTTTCAGGAAAAGTCAATGGTTTTGATAGTCAAAGCTCAGGAAAATCCTGATTTCCAGAGGGAAGACTATTGCCTAAACAATGCCTGAGAGGTAAACTTTAATGTTATTCTTGGAATAGGTTTAGTAGCAACAAGGCAATTCGATGTGTTTTTTCGCATCTCATGATGCCACTAGAACATATACTAGGATACTTTAAAAAGAGAATACATCACTAAACCAAATCGGACATGGACTTGTCGAAAGCCTATTCATCTGTTATTGAACATTCCAATCTAGCAGGTAAACTTTACAGAAACTAGATTTTTTTTTCTGGATTTGTTGTTATTCCTCAATGCTGAATCATGAAACTAAGGAATTTGCTTGAGACTCCAAACATAGTCAACCCAAGTTCATCTAGGATGTTTGTGACATGCGGACGCTCTGCTAGAGGTTGGTCATTTGACCTTGAGCATCTGTACCTACGCTGTAAGTTGAAAGTCTCAAAGAGACCATTTCTCCACTAATGCATGATGTCACTGACAGGAGTTTTGACCACCATTGATGACCTACTTGAGGACATCTAAATGTGTAGCTCCTTAAATAAAATTTTCTTAATATTCTATCACCAATAACTTCAGCCTCCTAATATCAATGGCATCCATGGAAAAGATTAGATAAGGAAGACCAATAACCAATGTTCAGGAGTACGACTAATGATGAAGTTGGATGCTGTCAATATAGCAGCTTCATTTCATGAGCTTAAACTCACCTTGAGGTGAGACTAGGAATTTAGTTCTCAGGCTAATGGCTATATAACACAATCCTGGAACAAATTCAGGATTGAACCAGCTGTAAACAGCTTCAATGATCTGTGGGCAATCAGACTTTGAAGGTGGCTAGCAATGGTATCTACCTGGTCAATACACATCGCCCTCTCCCAAACACTAACAGACTAAGCACATAACTAGTAAAGCCAGTACTAGACTCCGCCACAATTGTTTGAAGCATAATACAAATTTTAATTCTTCGTGGGTGTTGTTTTTGTTTAAACAAAATGAAAAAAAAGTGGGATCTCCTGCGTGCATCATAAGAACCACATCATCTAATCAATTCATAGCAATGCAGGCTGAAACCCCTTGCACATTATCAAGGAAACGAATGTTAAAACCCAGCAAAAAAAAAAACTGTTTCATGTGGCAAAAAAACTCAACAAACATAATGTTTCATGTGGCAAAAAAACTCAGCAAAAAAATTCAACAAACATAATGTTTCATGTGGCAAAGAAACTCAACAAACATAATGTTTCATGTGATGAAGCAATATGTTTCATGTGATGAAGCAATGTATCTGCACTAAAGCACAAAAGATACCACAAAAATAGATGATAAACAATGGATGAAATTAATGTCAACAAGATGTTCATGGATCCAATTAACACTTCAGAAATTTCAGTTCCCCTTTCTAAAACAATGGGTGATCTTTGTAAATAATAAGATGCAAGCAACATAGGACA
>JBBPFQ010817999.1:0-12705 GCA_037974815.1 Kaempferia elegans
AATATATCAAAGCCACGCTCCATGGACTTCACATGCCAAGCCTAATTGGACTTATGTGGCCAAGGCCTCACCCTTGGACTTACACAGCCAAAGTCTACTTGGATTTTCCTCATCTGCATCTGTACACTTGCACACTCCACATGCATATGAGTACACAATGCAAATCCTAACTTAAACTTTGATCAAACCATCAAAACTTTGGTCCCAACGATTGCTCCAACATAAACTTCCCAAACAGGTTGAGAAATATGTCAACGTCTAAAAGGCTCAATGACCGAAATGAAACTCCTTTGGTGCCGGATTAGTGCAAGTGTCGGTCGGCGGGCAAAACGAAACGTTTGGCCCGTTTTGACATGCTAGGCACCGAAATCTTAATCCCTGCTAAAAGTTGAAGATAGTCATTGATTTGACAAGATGAACAACCATGGTTATAGGAAAGCAATCAACTGAAGATGGATTCAGTCAACAGAAGTAGTAATTGGTAGACTCAGAACTGTTACAATTGAAAAATTATTCAAGTGATAGATAGATGGTGGATCCAGTCATATAATCGATAACAAAACCATTGAGCTATAAGTGAAGCTAAAGATGTGAGTAGGCTATAAAAGGACAATGAGGAGCAATTCAAGGCTCCATTTTATGTTTATTGTTCAAATCTCTTAAGCTCTCTCTTGTGTAATCTTAGCCTTAATTATCTGCCTTTCATTTGTTCATCTTGTAAAGATGATTGTAAGAGGTTTCTCAACCTCTAAAAAAAAATTTGAAAAGGAGAAAATCTAGTGGAATTTCATTCACCAACGAATCATAGAATAAATTATATTTCGAACCCTGCTATATAATTGTGTTTGTGTGACCTTACTAAAATATTAGCAAGTGTAGAAGTTTTTATTTGCAAGTCAATTTTTATTTACACGTTTAAAATCTCAACTAATGCCGAGGTTTCCATCATGAACCGAAATGGCGTATCGTGTCGTATTAATATGGTTTCAATATTTTTTAGATATATTAACTAAAATACAAAATTTAATCTAAATATTAAAAAAATATATATAAAATATAAAATTATTTTTTAAATATATATTTGATTAATGGGATAGTTTTATTAGGGTTTAATTAAACCTATTTAAATTATCCTTACTATAGCTAGAAGTTTGATTAAAATTATTAACCTAAATTATTTAATTAACAACCCTTATCCCTATTAAATTCTCCTTCCTGTACCGTGCCAGCGTCAGCAAGGCTTGCGCTCATCCATAGGGCTGCACGACACATCCGCAGTGGTCACGGTGCTCGTTTAACACCAACGGAACTGCCATGAGGCTAGTGCTAGGCATCCTTGGTGGTCGCAAGGCCCACATGAGGCCTCCGCAACCGTTGTGAGGCCCGTGTAGCGCTCCTCAATGGTCGTGAGGCCCGCACGAGGCATCCACGACAGTCGCAATACTTCGAGAATGTCGGTTTCGGTCAGTAAGAGGAACGAAATGTTTCACCCATATCTTAATAGACTTGTGACAAAGTTAGGCATGCTACCATACTTGGGAATAATTACAAATATTGAATGAAACTAGGAAGATATAGTGTGAGGATTGAGAATGTGAAGACATACAAAGTTAGTTGCAATGCCACATCCAAAATTACACATTAGCAGGCTCAATTACATAATGGTGTATAGGTGTTGGACTACCAAACACCTAGTTTAATCCCTAGTGTTGTAGGATAACAAAATGGTTTATAGGCTATATGGGCAACTACTATTAATTAAGATTAAGGATTTTAGTCTAATGGTTGAACCTAACAAGATCATGTGTTTGGAGAGGCCGCCTACATGAGGGTAGAGTAACAACTACATACCTATTGAAAGACGTCAAACTTTAAATGGGTGGACTATGACACCCTAGTTTAGTCCTGATGGAGTCTCAAAACTAATGAAGGATTTTTATTAACTTAGACAAGTGAACTATTATATGTCTAGTAGCTAAGCCTAACTAGTTAATAAGTTATCTCATTTAGGGAAATTGTGATAAGAATAATCCTTATATGACTTACTTTCGCAATTCATAGTTTGATATGATAAGAAATTGAAAAACACATTTATTTCATAAAGAGCTTACTCTCTATGAGAGGGTAAGAAATATGAAAATTGGTTCTCAAAATATCAGATTAGTCACCATTGTTAAATTCTAACATCCCTTACCCATTCTCTTTTTCCTACTTCCACAGCCTTTTCTCATTGATTTTACCAACAAAATTCTTTTTCTTGTTACATGAGCAATGCCTCTTCTATTGTTTTCAACTTGTTTTATATTACTCTTTCAACAAACACGAATAGCAAACAAAAAACCAGGTTACCCAATCATTCAGTTAAGACTATTTAAATTATTGTTCATTATTGATTTTTATATAGCTGAGGGGCATCTTACATAGCTCATTAACATTAATTCTGCTATTATGTTCTATTATAGCTAGCATTTTTTTTTTTTTTGCAATTCCTCCAGTTGTTCACAAAGCTAAAGTAAATAGAAGTTTGACCATTTTTATCAATCTGAATAATCTGATTTTTTTTTTCCTCTCCACCCAATTTATATTGCAGTTTCTGCTGCTAACTCTATGAACATAGTCCTAAAGCATCATCAAGATAAAAGTGCAAATAAGTCAACTGACAAATTGGGCTTGGAAAAAGTGAGAAAATGAATGAGATTGACAAGATGACACATCCTCAAGGTCATTTATCTTTGTATATAAGATGATATCAGTTGTAAGTTAGAGGAACCAAACTCTAAATGCAGCACTATCAGCAACAAAAAATGAACCAACATAGAGATTAACCCCTTGAGTGAGTTCTGAAGCAAGAAATTAGCATAGTATAAAGGAGCAATACGAGATCAAAGAAAACCTGGGAATCTAACAACATGCAACAATCACCAAAAATAACTTTACTAAGTTGGATTCACGGAACTTTATATTTCTGCATAGAATGTCATCAAAAGTTGGGTATCTAGATCACAAATTCAAATGCATAACACACCTCCACATGTCCAGCATGGAATAAATCAAATGCACCATCAATGTAAATTATACGAGCATCAGGACCAGGACCCTATATGAGAAAAGGGAAATAGTTAAGGATGAATAACATGTGTAAACCAAAAAATAATAATAATATTTAATAGATTATTAAACTGGTGTACTACACACCCAAATGCATGCAGTATTTACATAACACAATTTGTCATCAAATCATTGTGGAGAAAAATTAGAGATGGTAGTGTAGAATTCTAATCAGGACTTAAAATGGTTAAATGGGAAAAACAATTTGTTACACTTGGAACACAGATAATAACCACATGTTTTCCTTCTATATTCATATGAAGGTCTTTGACGGCTTCTAGATTTTATCCATCTTTAATTTTTAACTCCAAAGTGCAACACCGTGTCTAAACCATAAGAATAATGTATAGTAAATCACAGTAAATGTGATATTAGCACCAATTTGAGGATTGGAGGAAGATCAATTATATCAAATATGCTATTCTTTAAGATTTAGGAAGGTTGCATTAAAACAATTAGTTGCTAAACCTTCGAACAAAGCCAATAGCATAATTGTCAATTGCAAACAAAATATCAAACTATTCATGTTATATTATCACCGGTAATTTAAAAAAAAACTTTATGGTGACAGAAGTGATTGTCAAACAATAGCAACAAATATGTGAACTCAATTAGTAAAAGCTACTTAAAAAAGGCTCCAACATTAGACCTTGCCATTTGAAAATTGCACTATTCGTCGAGATGTAGGCAAGAAATGGGATATCCGAGTTCCTGTAGCAGACCCCACATCATCAACTTTCTGGTTGTGCCCATGGCTGAACTGTCGTTGTAAAGAAGAATGATTACTGCCAATTAGTGATCTCTCCCTTACACAAAGTAACATACGACCTGTGCATGGCAATCACAAGAGATGTATAAATCATAATGTGCTAAAACTAGTCAAGTTTAATGCCCTTGATAATACAAGAAAAAAAGCTAATGTCCTGACAAATAAAAAAACTGTCCAACATTATATATGGAGGAGAATCAACGGTACATATAGAATCAGTGGCACATGGAATGAAACTAAGAAACATACCCTATAACTACAAATTTAGAATAATAAAAAAAAAGTGACCGTGATAGTGCAACATGATGCAAGTTACTTAGATGTACTGAAAGACCCATAAGACTGCAGATTGAATATTCAAACACATAATGAAAATAAAATGACTCTAAGTCAATTTAAATATAAAGGCTAGGCTAATCCAATCCAGTTGCTCGCCTACCCATGAAGTAGGTGTTACAACTTTTCCAATAAACATTCTATATCAATCCAAGAATTCAACCCTGTCAAATGTAAACTGAATCTTATAAAAGCAAATTCTACTAAATAAGCTTATTGAAATGAAACAATATATACTATCATACTAATAGCAAAGTAAATCTGAGCTCCAAACTAATTGCATTCTAAAAATGGCCTTGCTTACAGAAAAAGGACTAGAAATCAGAAGGAGAAAAGAAAAACCAAGAGCAGGATAAGTACCAACGATATCAGTGCTTGATACTCCTTCAGTTCTTTTAATTTGCTTGTATCGACCAGCCTTTTTGGCCAGAGCATATGCGTCAGTACCATCTGGAAGCAGGCAAGGGTCATCCCCATGGATGATGTAGTCTATATTGTATTCAGTGAATAACTTATTCATGAATTCTTTGGTTATAGCATAAGGAGCATCTTGAATGACCTCATCGACCCACTTCACTGCACCAACCATTATCATCCTAGCAAAAAGGAAACATAAAAAAAGTATTACCAAAAGAACAATATTGAGATCATTATGGAATCACGAACTCTAGCTGAACAAGGCAAACCAATGTCATTGAGACTTAGAGCATAATCAACAACAACAATCAAACATTTATCCTACTAAGTGGGGTCCGCTATATGAATCATTCTATGTCATTGGACTTAATCATGTACTATGTCTTCATCTATATTTAAATGAATTTTAGGTTATTTCATCATTGCACTTAGAGAAAAATTAATATTATGAAAACTTTTTCACATAAAAGGATTGCGTTAGGTTGCCAGCCAACGTTAAACTATGGCAAATGCTCAATAAATTGATCCATTAAACGATTGTACTAATGCTAGGTTGTTCTCTGGAAGTAACGTGCTGCATTGTCCAATTGTAATAGCAAGGACCGCTACATCTACAAAACTTGGGTATAATGTTACATCTGCTAAACTTGGGTATAACAGCAAGGACAACTACATTTCCATGAGAACTTGGGTGTAATGTTAAATATGCAAGAATTCTCACACCATATGTAGGATAAGAACAAACATTATGGGAAGATGAACGACAAAACAAGGGAGGTAGTAGATACGATGATTAAAAAAAGAATTAGTATTTTAAGCGTACAAGAAACAAAATGGGTAGTCAAGAAAGTAAAAATGATAGAGAACTCAGGTTTTAAGTTATGATGCACTAGAAAAAGTAAAACAAGAAATAAAGTGGGGTTTTTTTTAAATAGTTCAATAAAAGATGAAGTTTTTGGAGTAGTTAGAAAGGGGGACAGAATTAGGGCTCTCAAGATAGTAGTGGCGAAAGAAGTTGTGAACGTAATTAGCATATATACACCTCAAGTAAAATTAGATGAAGAAACCAAATCTAGATGTTGGGACAACTTAGATGAGGTATTACAAAACATTTCATCAAATGAAATGATTTTAATGGGAGACAATCAAAATGGACATGTCGAAGTAAAAAATGAGGAACATAAGAGGGTGCATGGGGTTATGGGTTTGGAACAAGAAATGAAGAGTGGAAAACTATATTGGATTTTGCTATAGCATATGATATTATACTAGCTAATATGTATTTTTTTAAAAAAAGAACACTTTGTTATCAAAAGTGAGAATAATAAATCACAAATTGATATTTTTTTTTTGGGTTAAGAAGAGGGAAAGAAAAATTTATAAAGATTGTAAAATCATTGCGGGAGAAAGCTTAGCTATCCAACATTGGTTAATAGTATTGGATATATGCCTTAATCATAGTATCAATAGAAAGAAAATATACATGACTCCTAAAATTAAATGGCGGACGTTAAAGGATGGGAAGCAAAGCATGTTTAAAGAGAAAGTAGGAGTACAAGCATGAGGTGAAATATACGATGACAATAATATGGCATAGGATAAGATGATATTAAAGTTGAAATAGTAGCCAAAAGTGTACTCGGCGAGTCAAAGGAGTATGCACCACCACGTACAGAATTTTGGTGGTGGAATGAGAAAGTACAGGAGAAAGTAAAGAAAAATGAATAGCCTATAAGGAATTATATATTTGTAAGAATGAGAAAAACTTTAAAAAAATATATGCAATAGCCAAGAAAAAGACTAAGAAAGTCATGAATGAAGTAAAAAATAAAACTTTTGAACTATTATATCAAAACTTGGATAAAAAAAAGGGAAAGAGACATTTATAGAATAGCTAAAGTGAGAGAAAATCAAAGATCATAGTCAAACAAAATGTATTAAAGATAAATGCAATAAGGTACTAGTAAATGAGGGAGAAATAAAAGAGCAGTGAAAGATATATTTTCATTAATTTTTTAACTAAGGTTTAGGTGACAAACAGACTTAGGCAATTTAAATAGGTCAAAGGAGTATAGAAATTTAAATTTTTATCGTAAAATTTAAACTACAGAAGTAGAACAAGCTTTAAAAGGTAAGCAAAATGGAAAAGTAATGGGATCAAATGATATCCCAGTAAAAGTACAGAAGTGTTTAGGGAAACAAGGTATAAAATAGCATACAAAATTATTTAATATGATACTGAAAACGAAAAAAATGTCAAATGAATAAAGGGTAAGTACTCTAGTTCTCTTGTATAATAACAAATGCGGCATACAAAATTGTGCAAACTATTGGGATATTAAACTAATGAGTCATACCATGAAACTTTGGGAAAGAGTAACAAAAAAAGATTAAGGAGATAACGATGACCAAAAATCAATTTGGGTTCATGCTTAGAAGGTCAACAATAGAAGTTGTACATCTTCTCAAATAACTAATTAAAAAGTATCGGGAGCAAAAGCAAGATCTATAAATGGTATTCATTGATTTAGAAAAAGCTTATGATAGGGTTGCTAGAGAAATTATATGAAGAATTCTAAAAAAAATAAGATGTTAGCGTAATGCCGTAACATATATTTAATTAATTAAGGATATGTGCGAGTATGTAACGACCCGTGTGAAGAGTTCAGGTGGATTAACTGAAGTATTTTTAATAAGAATAGGTTTACGTCAAGGATAACTCAAGTCCCTATCATTTTAGGGTAATTATAAACAAACTCACTGGACACAAAATACAGTACCATGGTGAATGTTGTTTACCGATTATATTGTTTTGATAGATGAGATATTGAAAAAGTAAATGCTAAACTATAATCTTAGCGGAAAACACTATAAGTGAAAGGTTTTAGGCTTAATAGAGTAAAAATATAATATATTGGATTTAAATTTAGCAATATTAGACGTAATTAAACAATTATTAAGATAGAAGATGTCGAATTGTCTGAAAGAGAGTTTTAAGTATTTGGATAATTTTTGCAAAACGTTGGAGGGATTAACAGAGATGTCTTATATAAAATACAAACAAGATAGTTAAAATGGAGGTTAACGTAAGGTGTTTTATGTGTTCGTAAAGTACCTCTAAAACTTAAAGGAAAGTCTACAAAACAGTAGTTAGACCTGCTATGTTATACGGCGACGAATGTTGATGCAAATAAGGATGTTAAGGTGAATGTGTGAATTTACGAGAATGGACAGGATATACAAGAATGGACAGAATAAAGAATGATAGCATTAGAGAGAAAGTCAGAGTTGCATCTATTGAGAAAAAACTTTGAGCGTCTAAGATAGTATGGATATGTACTTAGATGTCCAATAAATACCCCAATTAGGCGATGTATAATTATGATAAATACACACATCAAAGGAGGGAGGAAGGCTAAAAAAGGGCTTAATTAGCAATAATAAAATAAGATAAAATTTATTTAAATATAGATGATAATATAATAGGGGATAGAATCTAATGACGCAGAAGTACTCATATAACTGACTCCACCTAGTGGAATAAGGCTTTGTTATTGTTGTTATATAAGAAAGTTGTTCTTCATCAACCATTTTATGTAACATGACAGTTAGTTACATGACAATTAAGACAAATAAGAAAAAGGAATTGATGAAGTAACACAAGTTAAAATGACTAGAGAAAAAGTATGATGCCATGCTTCCTAGTAACAAAATAAGGTGGGGAAGAATGAAATGCAAGAAAGAAAAAAGAAAGTGCTCAAGAGATTTTTTTTGAATTGTCAGTTACACTAGGTGAGGAATTAGCAAGTCTAAAAATCTTAAAATATGCTAAAATTTTAGAATTTAATTAGAATGATTCTACTTTGGTACCAACCAATGTTTCAACATACGGTATGTGGTGAATTAGTCGGGTGGTGAATTGGATGGGGAATAGGATGAAGAAAAAATGAGAGCACGACTATACCTAAGTCCAAACTTTGTGTTTCATCTAGAATGGTACAACTTTGACACTAATTGTATGAACTTAAGCTAAAACGATAACAAATATTAATTTAATTCATCTCGATGCATCTTGTTGCAGGGAAAGCAGGCAACGAGATGTTCCCTGAGACATCCCAGCTCAGGTCGATCGAAGTCGTCATTGAGCCATCCATTACTGTTGTGTTGTTGAATGGTGAGGTTCAAAGGGCGGAAAGGTCCGTTGGATTCACTGAAGGCGGAAAGGGATGCAACTAGATGCCAAAGGACGTCTTCTTCTAAGTTCAAGCCACATCTGGAGGTTATGTTGGATGATGGGGTGCTGTCGGAATTTGGAAGGCTGCCAGAATGATGCTGGTAGAGGGGATGCCTATGGACGAATGGGATCATAGAGAAGATGATGGTGTTGCATTGGTGATAGCCGATGCACGTTGTGATTGTGTTTGTGATTGTATCTTGTTTGTGATTGTGTTCGACAATGATGTAGGTTGATGGCCATGTGCATACACCAACACATACATAGACAGTGTCATGTGTTAGTATTAGCCCTTAATACCAATTATGAGATAATTGACAAGGGCATTTTTTTTATCATATTTCATCGATTAAAAAAAGACAAAGTTGGTTATTATATTTACTTCACTTCAGTTCCGAGTAAATAAATATAATAATGTCCTAGGATAGTAGGTTCTATTCTACAATATATCAATTGATTAAATTGATAGTGAAAGGTTGTAGAAGAAACTACTTTTAATTATTCCTAATCAATCATTAATATGCAAGGACAAAATTAATGCGTGAGCCTAATATGTAGGTCAATTGATGAGTTAATCTCATAAGTCATAGATATGAAATATCAAGTTGATACATGGATATATATTAGAAAATATGTATTGAATTGACCCGCCATGAAAATGTTTCATAGATGATTATATGAGTGTTATAAACATTCTCATAGTGACTATTAGTATAAATATTCCTTAGACCTGAAGTCACTACGATTCATACATAAGGAGTGGTACACTTTGATATTAATATGTGAGAATTATATATATTTATGTATGTTTTTCTGCACATCACTTTATTTTCACCTACATGATTTACGCTATCACACCCTTATTCATTTGTATTTCAGCATTATTATTCCTTTGTTAGGAGATATGCTCTTTTCTCTATTTTCTTGTCAAGATGTGCATTTTAGAGCAAAAGAGGAGCAAGAACGTGTTTCAGAGCATTTATCGGAGGATGGAATAGATACGGAGACATTCTCAAGCAAAGAGGAGACGAACCCATAGCAAACGGCTTGAACCAGGGCTCACACGACTGTGTGACACCTAGTCCCGACTATATAAGCATCTAGCAGCTAACCTTACCTAGCCATGCAAGCATTCCAGAACAAAATCTCTCTCGGCCGTGCAACCTTGCAAGGTCGTGTGCCAAAATCAGGACTAAAGCCCTGCTCGACCGTGCAACTCTGCACGGCTGTGAGCCAGATTGCTGAGGAGATCCACTACTGGCTGTGCATCTAGAAGCAGGCTTTGCCTATCACCCCCCGAGAGTAAGGGTGTCCAACAAAAATCGAACAACACCTCCATTGTAATAGTGATAATATGAAATTAGTATACATCGCCCACATGCCACTCTACCTCAGCAAACATGGATGGAATATAAACAAGGTATAAAATAATCAAACACGCAATTATAAGCAGCTCACACGACTGATACAAAGCACAACGGAAGACATACACACCATATGAAAATCTAAAAAGTAGAATCTGCGTGTCGTCACGGCTTAAACACAACCAAACCACAATGGTGAAGTAGCCACGATGCTAAATACAAGTCTGAGCCAAATATGTATAATGTCAAGACTATAAGAAATCCAAACAGTGTAAATACCACAAAAGACCAATAACGTCGTTCGCCGATGTGATGTAGGACTGGCATTCAGGATACTCCAAGCGACTCTGCATCATCTACATGATACTTGGAAAGGAAAATAGGAAATATACAATGGGGTGGTGAGTGCGAGTCACTCAGCGAGTAATAGATAAGATAGTGTATGGTATAATTAAATCATGGAGATCAAAAGTATACAATCTCAGTGGAACATAAGAATATGATCATAGACAACCCAATCATAAACATGTGCCAGTATCGGTCTGACACATATACAGTGTAATGGTGGGTAACACCCCTAGGTATCCACAATGGAACAATCTGTAACATCTATACAAATTCATGTCAACAGGTACATGTAATAATGATATGGATGCATCATGGGAACCATATGCAACAACCGTATCACAAGCAAATGCATCATAGCATAGGCATATGCTCAAAAGGATTTCCAAGATATGCATCATGTATCATGCGTCATTAATGCATGCAATGTATGCATCACTCCTACACTCTACTACAGCCATCAATACATTTGTGTGATCAGGTGGGCAGGACTGTGACAAATGCTCATGACTTCAGCTACCACTATCTTTGAGTGGCCGGTTAGGCAGGATGCTAGGTAGCTATCTAGCTACAACAAAGAGGTCCACTACATGCACACAACTCCGTCACTGCTACCCCTAAGTGGGTGAGTAGGGTACTACAGGACAAGTTGTACCCTTAATCCCACTACCACTACCCCTAAGTGGCCGGGGGGCTAGCGGAATATGACTGACGACTCTCTCACACCACAAGGGAGACAATGATCATCAGCATGCAAAAGTGTGAATGATGCACATGATGCAAATATTCATGTATCAAATGCAGTCATCATCGATATCAATGGTATGGTAAGCATGATTGTATCCGGATAACACAATTTATCCCTCACATATATCTATATGTATGAAAAAAATTAACCAGTGTCCACTACGCAACATGCATAATAATCAATGCGATTACACGATCGACATAAATACCTCCAATCTATGATCCAATAATCACCTAAATAAATAGGTTTAAATAAATCCAACAAGTGTCTAGCCAATAGACAACCTATAGAATAGGCAACCATATCTAAAACATATACTAGACACGTGTGCATATCACACAATGATATAATCAACATGATATCTTAAGTAGTACTCATTAACTCGTGTACACACACGGCATGGATTTAATCGACTCATGCTTCTAATAGACCTATTAGGCAAGTGTGCATATATGAAATAGATATAATCGATCAAATTCTTTTATTCAATTCACCAAACATGTGTGCACCAGAAACATGTTTAAAACCCAAAGCATGACCTATCAAGCCCATGTATCCTTATCTATGTATAGATTTAATAAGTGTCCACCAACAACATATGAGGTACAAAACAATACCTATCATACAATCCACACAAGAGGTTATACCATAACGTATAGGCAGTCAACCAGGTTAACTCTTATAATGTACATCATACATGTATATCCACTACTTACATACAATCAATCATCCTGGTAACATACATAGTGTAAATCATATCAGTTAACACTCTACTGTAGGTGAACAATCAATTGGGTATCTTCTTTGGGGGTATATCATACATGCATAACAGAGTATAGATATCAAAAGTCGAGACTGTATGAATATAAAATAGAATATCTTAAAGGTTAAACAATAAGTATCAAGCAGGATAACGATAATAAGTAGATTTAAGGTAAATTAATCCCCACTCATCAACGGAACCATGCACTAAGATCGATGATCTAAATAGAGGTCATGAAAGAAATACCCACCTTTATATGTAGTTTAGGATGGATATCTTCCCGTCAAAGTCCGCTTTAAATAAGAATTCAAACCATGCAATAAGGGTCACAATGAAATCCAAGATCCACACTAAAACAAATAATGAACTCTAATCCCATTCTGTTTAGGAAACTCCAATTAGATCAACCTGACCATCAATCAGATTACCGATTCCATTAATCCTAACTCAATTATCCAACTCATTAATTGATCCATCTAGATTCAATCCATAATTCTTTCACATCAACTCTATCATGAGTTAATCAATAACATAATGATTGATATGCGTAGGATATACCTATTATTATGCATCATTATTGCACATCACTATGCTTTGATTGTGTGTATTTTACGCTATTGC
>JBBPFQ010818312.1:0-12702 GCA_037974815.1 Kaempferia elegans
CGCAGTTAATGGTTTATTTTTATTTTTAAATTTGTATTAGTGTAAATGTGGCAGGTAAATTGACAGTGATATAGTTTTACCTTGTTGATCAAGCAGCATCATTTTGTTTATATTCATGAGTTGAATCATACTGAGGATTTGTTGTCTTTATTGAAATTTGGCATTTAAAGTTTGTTCAAGAGTGTATACCTGTTATACAATGCCTCACTGAAATTATTGTTCATCATTCATTGAAAGCAAATTACCAATTGTCTTGTCATTATTTCACTTTAGTAGGCAGCAGTTTTCTTTCCTTTCTATACCTCAAGTTACCTTGGTGCACTGAAATGAATTGTGATTCTCTTGCTAGGCATATGAAAAAGGTCTGATGATTGCTGTAATCCCATTCACCTCAAAGGTAGTCCTTTTAGATTTCAGTTGTTTAGAATATTGTTCTCTTCTTTGTTTGCTTGTTATATACTTGTCATATATTCTAGGTTTTGGAACCATGCCATTCCAGTTTAGCTTATCAACCTCCCAATCCTTGGACTATGGGGATTCTAAGTTTGCTTACTGAGATCTATAATCTTCCAAACCTCAAAATGAATCTGAAATTTGATATAGAGGTAAGAACCACTTTGTTCTTGATAGCTTAAGCATCTATGTAAGAGATTTTAGGTTTATGCAGTTATCCCAAATCTTATTCTTGTATTGCAGGTTTTGTTTAAGAATCTTAGTGTAGATATGAAAGAAGTTAAACCAACAACTCTTTTGATTGACAAGGCTCGGGAAGTGGAGGGCAATCCAGATTTTTCAAATAAGGATATTACTGCAGCTCAGCCACCACTTGTTGAAATTAATTCAGGATTGTTGCCTCCATTGAGTCATGTAGAATTGCAAACTGAGGTCAATAGTTCATCTCATTCAGCAAGCCAAACCAGTACAATAGCTCAAATTGTTAGTGATTTTTCCGAACCCTCACTGATGAATCTTCAATATTTTTTTTCTTCTAACCATGTTTTATTCTTTTGTGCTGTTGTCCTGGGGCAGTATGCTGCTGCTCCACATATCACTTCAGGTTCCATTTTGGAGGAAGACAAAAATGGCATTGTAAATGTACCTGAGCGAGTTCCATCTGTTCAGGGTTTGACTCAAGTTACACCATCCCCATCGCCTTCCCCTTCACCTTCTCCATCACCTTCACCTTTTTCTCTGAACCAGGTTTATATTCTCATTCATTTTTTGTTTAAAAATTTTTGGGACACATTGTTTTAACTGTTTGAAATCTGGTCGAGTAATATTTTTATGTCATACTAACTGTAGCACTCATCCTTACTTGATTGTTTGATGTAAGCTTTGCAAAAGTGAATATTCATTTATGAAGTGGGAACTGCGGAGCTTAGTTAGAAAACCAGTTGACTCGCATAATTTGATAGTTATTTGAGATTTTTTATTCTAATAATGAACTCTTTAAGTTGATTGAGAAATCTATCAAATTATTCTTGTATCAATAAATTACTTTTGATGCAAATTATTGTACAAAAAAATATTCTTTTTTGATTCATTACTTGTATGCATTACATTGCTGTGCTTTATGTAATTGGTTTGTCTTTGCAGCTTCTGACAATAATTCCCAATTCTGACTCATATATCAATATTAATCCAAAGCTTAGTTCTATGGGGTCAAACATGCATTTTCACAGGTATTTGCTTCTATTTGTTTAATTATCACGTTAATAAGCCTTTCACATCAATATCATGGTCTTGTAATTTTTTTTTTTTTGACATATCAGAATTATTCAAGTGGCAATGGATAAGGCCATAAGAGAAATTGTATCTCCTGTTATTCAGCGAAGTGTTACAATTGCTAGTAGGACAACGAAGGAACTTGTTCTGAAGGTTACTGTCTTTCTTCAGTAAATGTTATGCCGTAACTACTTTTTCTACATTTTTTCTCCGATTCCATGTTCTCTTTTCTTCTAGGATTATTCCATGGAAACTGATGATGGTGTTATATCTCGTTCTGCCCACCTAATGGTTGGGACTCTAGCTGGAAGCTTGGCTCATGTGACTTGCAAGGTTATTATGTTTTATTGCTAGTTTTATTGATCTTAGATCACCTAGCTCTGTTTTCTACCTAATTTTCTTTCCTTATGTCTGTTTTCATGTTTTTGTGTTTTTAATCTTTGAATTACTAGGAACCTCTTCGTGTAGCCCTTTCAAGTAATTTAAGAGGTCTTCTTCAAGTTTTGAATGTGGCAAATGATCGGATTGAGCAAATAGTTCTGATCCTCACAACTGATCATCTTGATCTTGGTTGTGCTGTAATTGAGAATGTAGCATCGGAGAAGGTACACAATGCCTCTTTTTTTACTGAGATGATATGCACTTTCTTGAGATGTGCAGTGCACATGTTTTTTTTTTTTTTTGCTGCATATCTTCATTCTATATTCACCCTTGTTATTATATTGCAATGATGTACGAAAATATTTATTGCATGCAATTCTGCAATTCTATTTTAGTTTGACTACATCCCTGTTTAAGTAATAGCCTAAAACAAAATTTGAAACTAAACAAATATCTATTTTTTTAGTATAGTCACTCAAAATTAAATAAAATGGGGATAAGCTAAACCAGATCTTCCAGACATTTGCTAAATGGTAATTTATATAACTAGGCTCAGCTGAAAATTAACTCAACCTCAATTCTTTTTCATGATAGGCTAATTTTACCTGATTATTTAGGTTAGCAAATATTGATTTTCAGAATAGATTTTGTGATAGAAGGATTTGATATAGACACAGAAAATGTCTTTAAAAATTAGTAAAATACTGAATATATTGGCTACAAGTCTAATTTGATACTAGTACTTTCAATATTGTCAATTATGCTCCCCCAAATGAACATTCTTTCTGAGTTTTATTTGGGGATGATGTGGTGCGTGCTTTTGTTGTCTGCTTGCAACCCTATCAAATATTTGTTTCTGCAAATTTCTACTGGTTCTCTTGTTTGGATGAACAACAGTTCCTTAGCATATAGCTTTTGACTTTTATCAATATTTTGATTGTCCTATTTAAGATGTTAAAATATAATAATTGTGTCTTTCTGTGGAAGAATGACTACTGAGATGAATATTAACTCTACTTACTCTAACTTAATTTTTTTGAGATGCACAAGGGTTTTTAAAATGTGCGTTCTTTGATGTTGTTATAAATTAATCACTTTGTTATTATGTCTTCATGCAAATTACAACTATTGGAGCATCTTTTTGCTAAGGAATTTTCTTTTTTAGGCTGTTGAATTAATTGATGGAGAGATGGGCCCTTCTTTGGCTGCCATGAGAAAACAAAGGGAAGCATCTGGACCTGCATATTTTGATGCCCTGTATGCACAAGGGCCGCTTTCACGAATTCCAGAGGCACTTCGGCCAAAGCCTGGTCACCTCTCCCTTTCACAACAGCGTGTCTATGATGTAAAATAAAAACCTGATGTTATTGCATGGTTATAACATTTTGCTCAGTTCCTTTTATTTGTTATTCCCCATTTCCATGTAGGATTTTATCAAGAATATTTGGCAAAATCAATCTGGTCAGAATTCAACTGCTGCTGCATCTCTTAGCCTTCCTGGTTTGGGCACTTCTGTGGGTAATTCTTCTCTGTCACGTGTGTATGATTCAAGTTCTGGTAGTGTCAGTTCCAATGTCTATGCCACTTCACAAGTAGCTCCCTTCAGCACGACTCAACCCTTGGACCTTATCACGGAAGAGTCAGAGCGTGGTTCAGCACAACTACTTAGGTATATTAATTAGTTACTTTGCAGTTAGTAATTAACTTTCAAATTGTTGTGATAACACTTTTTTTTTTAAAAAAATATTCTTGCAGTGCCTCCCCAACTTATGGTGCCAATGATAGTCTTACCCAACATGGGGGTGAAATTAGTTCCACCGTAGCTTCTATTGTTAGTGCTGCAGATCTGCACACGGTTGATCCAGCAATTGCAACCAAAGTCCGTTGAAAACTATGGTAGTTTTTATCTGAAACTATGCACACTCATATTTTTCTGTTCTTTTTATATCAGGATTTAACGAATGTGGTGGTACCATCTGCTTCACCTGCTATGGATCGTCTGGGAACTGTTTTACCTGAATCATTGCTGAGCACTGGGGAAGCTTTGGAGAAATACTTGCAAGTTGCTCAAAAGGTTCATTGATTTTACCTATGGTCGTATGCTAATGCAGTATTTCTACAGAAAATGATTTGCTCAAAATTGTCATTAATTACATAGATGTGGTGTGATGGATTATATCCCTTTTAGTGTTGCATGAGATTTTTGGGTATATACTACTGTGGAACTATGCAACTGTTACGTATGCCAAGTGGTTTACTCATTAGACTAAATTCGATTTGTATAGGAGTTTTGTAAACCCTAGTTGTATTACAGTGAAGTTCAGAGCTCGTACTTTTAGGATCACCTCTAATGAGATTTCTAATCAATCATTTAAGCACTAATGCTGTTGTATTCAAATAAAAATGGACAACTGAAAATTTTCAATTTTATGGAATCAAACGTTTCTCATATGTTTGTGCATTATTCTTTGTTATGCTATGGGTGCAAATGCTAACAATCATTGTTTCTTGTTTGTTAATCTGTATTTAAGTAAGATTTTCATTAAATAATTGTTGTGTAATTTTATTGTATAAACGGGATGATATGTGTGTTGCAAGGTTTTGGATCTTCTGATTTTTTTCCTGTACCAGATACAATTAGTAAGTTATCAGTACACAAGGATTATGTTGATGTAATTCTCAGTTTCTATCCCTCTCTTTTTCTATCATTTTTTTAATGAGCTTAGGCATAAGCATCAGTGATATATTTAATTGCAGAGAAAATGGTACACTGGTAAGTGTATTTAATCTATATTCTCATTGATGTGCATTGGACTATGACCCTTGCTCTTAGTGGACAATCGTGTAATGCCCAATATTGCATTTAGAAAGAGAAATGACTACTTGTCTTTGGTGACACCAAAGGCAATATTTGGTTAGGGATAATATAATCAAGATTGTAATGTAATTGGATTTGGAATGTAATTGGATCATATATTATTGTCCGTGCAATTCATATTACAAAACTTTATTACCCTTTTTAATTCAGATTACATTACAATTTGAAATTGTATCAAACAAAGCAATTAATCTTGTAATGTAATCTTAATTACACTACAAGGCTGATTACTCTCACCAAACATAGCCTAAAGGGCTTAAAACTAACTTGAATTGGAGCCAAATTGTGATTTTTTGCCTTGTTTGTTGTGTTATTGATTGAATGTGTCATGGACCTTGGGGAGGAATTGGGTGCGTGCATGACTTATCCCAGAAGAAGTGTTGGTCAAAATGATATGTAGAAACCATTAACTTCTTACTATTTTTTTATCCGATTATGAAACTTCTTTTGCTTGAAACAATGAACTCATGAAAGAGTTAAAGAGGGGTAGTTATACAAAATGAGAGAGCATTTTGACAATCATAAACATGTGTATTTTTTTCTGAGATTTTCTATGGAATGCTGGTACAATTAGTTAGAAGTTAGGCATTATCTTTTTCTTTGCTTTGTGCTTTTAGATTGCATTTGCTTTTAATTTTTTTTTTCACACCCTTCACGGGAAAAAATGAATTTGAAAATTGGAAATAAAGAAAAGTTGATCAACCTTGGCAATAAATATTTTTTTTAAAAAAAAATCTGATTGCACCTATTTTCTTTGGAAAATATTTTCTCAACAAATGAAGCCTTATTTTCTCTCTAATGTTGGATCAATTTTTTTTTTTACCCTTCAACTTATTCTAGAATTTTAGCATTGTTGACCTAGTTATTGTTAATTTGCATCTTATTTAATTTAGAGCTTATTCAAGATTTTTCCAAAGAACCAGTTAATAATATTTCCACTACAATTATAATTACACAAAATTCTTTCAGTTGGAAGCTATGATTGTTGCAGATGCCAGAGACTTGGAAATTCAGGTTAGTTTGTCTCTATTCTTTGTCAACTTCACTTATTTTATTCTTCCTGCATTATTTTTCACTAGATGTTAACTTTTTTCATAAATTAGGGAGTTGTTGCTGATGTGCCAGAGATCATCTTGAAATGTGAAAGTCGAGATGAAGCCTCATTAGCTATAGCCCAAAAGGTTTGTTGATTGTTTTGAGAAGCTTGCAAGAATTTTAGGTATAATATAATAACATTGTTGGGTAATTCAGGTTTTCAAGAGCTTGTATGAAAATGCATCAAATGCTCTCCATATTGCTTCCCATCTAGCAATTCTAGCCGCCATACGAGATGTTTGCAAACTTGTTGTCAAAGAATTGACAAGCTGGGTATGTGTCTACTGCTAGCTCTCTGTTGGAGGCTTTTGTTGAACCTTTCTTTGATAATATCAAGATCAATTTCATTCAGAATTAGCCTTTTCTTATTTGATGTTTCGTTTGAAGAACATAGTAGATTTTTGTGATATTTCTTCCATCATGTATTATTACATTCATTGTTTTTTCTGGATAATTCACTGGCATATTACTTTCATTCCCAAATTTCCTTAATTGTTTGGTGTCGATGTGTTGTCTTGGATCGTGGATCTGGGCAATTTAATTTATATATTTTTATATAAATAGCAGTGTTTATAAACTGTGGCCAATTTGGCAATGTAGAAATATTTATTAATGTGACTATCATGTTCTGTTTTATTTTCTCATTTATATTCCATTTGAATTGAATAATTTTAGTTTTGGAGTCAGATTGCACTTAGCTTTTATCCCTTTTTTCCAGATAATTTACTCTGATGAGGAACGGAAGTTTAACAAAGAGATAACCATGGGCCTTATTCGTTCTGAGTTGCTCAACCTTGCTGAATACAACATCCATTTGGCTAAACTTATAAGCGGGGGAAGGAATAGTATGTCAAAAACTAGCATTTCATTTTGATGTTGGATAACTTTTTACTGTAGATGATACTTGTGACTAAGTGCAAAATTCCATTGTGATGTCCATAAAGGGTGAATTTGTTTTGTGAAAGCACAGTGGATATTTTTGTTTTTTCGTAATTGGGGTCATATACTGAATCATGCTCTTTGAGTCTACTTAAAAAGAAATAAAACTTAGTACCTTCTACAGCACTTGTACTGCTACCTATTACGGCACATATATTCTTATTGGTTTGATTCATCTTTGGCTTTTATGGGAAAAAAAAAAACTTAATGCAAAAATATTGTTTGAACTTGTATTGTTTTGTTGCAGATCATTAACAATATTAATGAGAGTATTTAGTTCACTCTCTCCTTCCCTTTTGTCTCCCCAACTTGTTTTGTGTAAAGGTCATTATGTACCCTTCTACCAAGCCCTTCTCTCGGTTCCCCTAGGCCCATCTTTGATTTATTCATTTTGACTTCATTGGACAGGTAACTTTTATTTCTTTTCTCTCTGTATTCTCTTTTATCCCTTCACTCCCATTAGGAGAATTTATTATCCATTAGAAGTCGGGCGCCGGATGAGCGCCTAGGCAGGGATTTGGCACCTCTAGGGGGATTCCACGGTTATTTACTTCTTTTCCATAATTTTCAACGACTTATTTTTCATCCGACACAAACTTAATATCATCATCGGACACAAACTCAAGAATACATTTTAGTTTTTTTTTAAATTTGGCTTTAAATTTAAAAGGCCAAATTAAAAAAATCATTAAAACCTTGCACTATTTCCGTGGTGCCAAAACGATTTGACCGATTAGTCAACACCTATAGCTGCCTAATCCCTCTTAGGCGCCAAGGCCGCCTAGCATATTTTCGGTTTGACAGGCTGGCGCCTAGGCGGCCACCTAGTCCGTTTCTTAGATGATTATATATATATACACTCTCTAAATTTATTCTTTTATAAGAATTCAAAATAACCCTTGCTGTGTACTTCTCATGGTGAACTTGCACTCTTAGTGCGGACCAATAGTGCATGTCGGTTGAATCTTTCATCTTGATTATAAAGACTTAGAGCATCCACACTAGTTTATGTAAAACCAATTACTTCCCTAGATTTTACATTTTTTTGTTAAAAACAAAACCCCCCACTTACATCAGATTCCCTTTCAATTCTCTAAATTTTAGATTTATGCGCTTCTCCAATTATAAATAATGAAACTCTCTATCATAAAAATAAAATAATATTTCTTTTCAATCTCTCTTTTTCCTAAACTCTACTATTACAAATATAATAACAATAAAAGTGGAAGAGAGACCAGAAAACAATAAGAAAATGAAGATAATGAAATTTTAGAGTAGCTGATGCAATATGTAGTGAAAAGTGATCGTCTAAATTTAATAAAGTGGGCAGTGTACCCAAATTTTAGAGATATGATAGAAAAACGGGTGTGGATGCTCTTATATTTGCATAAACTTGTTAACTTTTTATTTTTTTACACCTGCTTATTTATCACCTTTATATATATATGAATTATGAAGGTTTATGCCTGCTTAAACAAGTTAATTTTTTTTCTTAATTTTATTTAGTCAGCTGCTTATTTATCATCTTTCTAACTTCATATGCATATATATATATATACTTTTATAGGAAATCAAACAACCCTTGCTTCTATTTCTTATAGTGAACTTGCACTTTTAGTGCAGCAGAATAATGCATGTCTGAATCATTCAACTTGATTATAAAGGTTTATACCTGCTTTAACAAGTTTACTTTTTATTATTTAATTTTTATTTAGTCACCTGCATATTTATCACCTTTCCCACTATTAAAATGAAGCCAAACCTTGAAGATGGTTCATAAACTGTCTTCCTTTCTTGGTCAAGTGCCTTGTTAATGCCTTTGAAATTTTGAGTTGGTTCTTCAATTCGCTTTTTACTTTTGACAATAGAAGTGGTGTCAAAATCATTGGCAAATTTTGAATCCTGAGGACTAACCATTCTGTTCATTAACAGAGCCGGCAACTGAGTTTGCTATATCCCTTGTGCAAACTTTGGTAATTCAGGAACCTGGTGTAAGCATGTCAGAGCTGTACAATCTCATTGAGGCTTTGTCAAAGGTACTTTTATTTTCTTCTGATCATTTTCTCCAAAAATTTGTGGAATTTCTCATTATGTTATTTATGTTCTTGCAGTTGGCTATGAAGCCTGGGTCACCAGAGTCATTGCAACAGTTAGTTGAGATTGCTAAGAGTAATGTAAGTACTTCTTTATCTGTGAACAGAGAAGATAAGATCAAGCAATTCAAGGATAAGAAGGTATTTCTCCATAAATTAAGTCAGCAAAGTGTTTTCATCTGATGCTCACATTTTCAGCAAGATGTTAATTTGCATCATGTGCAACATTCCACATCTTAAACCTTTCTTTTAGCAGGGTCTTTCTGGTCTTTCCTTGACAAACAGGGAGGAGCTTGATTCTAATGAGCCATCACCTGCCGATCCTGCTGGTTTTCGTGAGCAGGTATTCAATCATTTACTTGTTTGTTTTTTATGCTTGTGTTAAATGTGTTCAATTAAATTGAATCTTTATCGTAAGATAGTGAAGAATAAAGTGAAATGCTCTCAAGATGCTCTCTTATGTTTGTAAGTCTGTACCATTTGCCAATTCACAAGTATGATCTTTCATGTCTCTAATGCTCTTCTTCTTCCTCTGTTCTACCTAAATTTGCTGCCCTTTTCTTGCTTCTTCCATGGCTCTATCTATTATTGATATCTTTTTCTCTCTCAGCTTCCTTTACTTTTGCAATCAAGCAACGCTATATGTTTGATTGCATCGCATGAAATTGTTTGGTTGATAATTTCTTTGTCTCTTCCACCATAATACTTCTTTCTCTATTCCATCTCTGTTCTGTAGCATGCTTTCTTCTTTTGTTTCCCTGCTGATTCTCTAAGTTTAGCTGAAATTGTTTTATGTTCAGGCACCATATAATTTCTCACACTTGATTCTTTTTGTCGTGTGTTGGTGTGAAATTTTATGATGATTTTCCTTTTTTAGAAATTGAATATAAGCATTGTTTCATTATCTAAATATGCTCCTCTTTGATTTTTGACTCAATGTTTATTATCTTGATGCTTAAACGTTTTTATCTAGTCAGGGTCAGGTTAATTAGTAATTTAGATCTCCTGCTGTATCGGGTGTTATAGAATATCTGCTTCATTTTGACAATATTTCTAGGTGGCCATACCTAGATTTTTTTTGCTTGTGCTGAGATACTTGTCAATATGAGCAATTGAAATCTTGATATCGGAGGCATAAAGCTCAGGATGGAAAATAGTTTGATGCAGGTGATTTAAAGCTTGAGAGGATATAAAACAAGTTTAACATTTGGGAAAATGATTATTCAATTATTATGCTATGCACTTACAGCTCACTTGCTATTTAGTTTATAAATTATTACAAGAATATGAACATAACTCGTTCGAGTTATAATTTTTTTGAAGCATCTCATAATTATAAAATTCTCAGATATTTGTTATTATTAGTAAAAATGAGTAGAGCACCTTGTTAAGTCAAATAAATAATTAAAAGTTAACAATATTTGCAGACTGAGTTAAGCTAGTATTATCTTTGTTGTTTAATCTGTATACAGGCTTCAACAACAAATTAAACTGAGATTGGCGAACAGCATATTGGTCAGATGGTGGTAGAAATTTGCTAGGATTGACAATAATATGAAACCATGAAAGTTCAATATTATAACCTTATTAAAGCAAATTATAGGGAGATATATTTTGTTAGGAGATTTACTGGGAGTTGATGATTAAATACTAAAAAATTATGCCAATAAGGTAATATAAACTGCTAATTATTCCTAAGCGTACGCTGTCACAGTCAGACTAGGATTGACAGTAATATGAAACCATGAAAGTTAAATAATATAACCTTATTAAAGCAAATTATAGGGAGATGTATTTTGTTAGGAGATTTACCGAGAGTGGATGATTAAATACTAAAAGATTATGCCGATAGGATAATGTAAATTGCTAATTATTCCTAAGCCTAAGCCGTCACAGTCAAACTAGGATTGACAATAATATGAAACCATGAAAGTTCAATATTATAACCTTATTAAGGCAAATTATGGGGAGATATATTTTGTTAGGAGATTTACCGAGTGTGGATGATTAAATACTAAAAGATTATGCCAATAGGATAATGTAAATTGTTAATTATTGTTAAGCCTAGTCATCACAGTCAGACTAGCCTGACCTGTTTCGTGTTTTAATATCATTCAGCACTCCAATATAGTTCTGTCATGGGACAAAACCCTATACCGGAACATATATTTAAAACCTTAATATTAATTCTTCAGAACTTAACATCAACTCAGGACTCTTTGGCCTAAAACTGCTGTGATTCTTTATATTATCAATTTTGGATACTATTTGTTAGATATGTCATTTTGTCTCAGGATGCTTCCTTTATATATTTTTTTTCTGGACACCGTTCTTATTGCCGCTGAAAATTTCTGTGAATATGATACAGATTACTACCTACTTTGCCGATTGGTGCCGGATTTGTGAACTTCCCACGACAAATGAATCAACCTACAGTCATTACATTTCTCAGCTGCAACAAAATGGTTTACTAAAGGGTGATGATATCACAGATCGTTTTTTCCGTGTTTTCACGGTAATACAAATGTTTCCATCTGTTTTGATTCTAGCATATGCTGTTTGGTTTACTAATTCCTACAGCATATTTTAGGAGTTATCTGTCACTTACTCTAAAGTTGTGCATGAACAAACGCAAATGCTATCCTTTTTCTCAATTGATTCATATGCTAAGCTTGTGGTTCTTGTGTTAAAGGTATGTTCACTTGCTGTTAACTTTTTGTCACATTTGCTTCTGCTTGAGCATGTTTGATTAGGCAGCTACTTTTCGTGAAGTATATTGTATAGAAAATGACTTTTTATTTTTATTTAGTACTGTTCTATGGATCAGGGATCAACTAAAGCTCTTCTGCTTCCCAAGGTTAATTTCAACACTTATTTTATTTTGTTTTGTCTTTTTTGCCGCTGTTTAACTATTTATTCTGAATAAAAGTTAATGTTTAACTATTTTGTCAAATACTTATTTGTGGACAGATTTTATCTGTTACTGTAAGAGTCATCCAAAAGGATGCAGAAGAGAAAAGGCATTCCTTCAGCCCACGACCATATTTCAGATTGTTTATCAATTGGCTTTTGGATCTAACTTCCCCTGACATAGTTGATACTGTTAACTTTCAGGTTGAGACGTTTATGTTATTGTTATTTAATCTTTTATTATGAGTCTGTCTTTCCACAGCATGGTTTATCTCATGTTGAAGTATAACTGCAGGTGTTGACATCTTTCTCAAATGCTTTCCATGCATTGCAGCATTTAAAAGTTCCTGGATGGAGGTGTGTTACTTTACCTATTATTTTTTAGGGTACGTTTGGTAGGCTGTAATAAGCCTTGTAATGTAATCTGGATTACGTTACAAGGCTGATTACTTTGTTTGGTATCAATTTAACCCTGTAATATAATGTAATCCGGATTACAAAGCAAACACTATGTAATCCGGATTATATTACAACTCAATATTTCATATGACAAAAGCATCCCTAACTTATTTCATCAAAACATGCCCTAAACAAATTCGTCGACACTACCTCTATCGCCGTAGCCCTCCTTCGCCGGCCGGTCGCCCCCGTCGGCCGTCGCCGGTCGCCACCGCCGGTCGT
>JBBPFQ010818629.1:0-12691 GCA_037974815.1 Kaempferia elegans
CGCCACAATCCCATGTTTTTTTCTTTTCTTTAAAAAAATTGTTCTTTTTATTTTTTTAGTATTTACATTAATTTTTTTATTTTTAATTAATATATTTTATATTTAAAAAATACCGAAACCATATTGGTATGACACGATATGCTATAGATAGGGGTCGAGATTTTAAACCATGCACAAAATTACACAAATACAAATAGGACAAATAACAAACATACAGAGAGAGGCACATAAAGAGAGGGAGTAAAACAGGGATAAATTAAGAAAAGAATTACCTGATACAGAGACAAGTTTTTCCTACAATAATCATCCAATTGATCTTCTCCAAATGAAGACGAAATTACTGACAAGACATACTGTTCAAGACTTTCAGCTACAGGAAAAACAGTTACAACATCCTCTGTAAGATGCTCTGCACGATCAAGGAATGGCTTCTGGAACATGCAAATAAAAGATTTACAAAGCTCTGTTACACAAAATTTCATTAAAAAATAGAATATAAAGGAGTACCAAAGGCAAATATTACATAATAGAAATGAGATGCTGACTTACCAACTTATTTCCATAAAATTTGTGAAGTAAGGAAGCAGAAATAACTGCTGCCTCTGAATACCATTTTGTAAGTATAGACATAAATATGGTTGAATCGTTCTTTAATAGTTTTTTTGACTCATCTCCAAGGTATGCCAAAACATGCTCATGCCCCGTATCAGCTCGAACTTCAGCAGCATGTGTGATCTACAGGGAATAAAATAAAATAAGTGACACTAATATAAATGGATCCAGTGAAGTACTATAACAAGTCATAGAAAAAAGAAAACCAAATTAATTCATGCATTAAACAGGTGAAGACGTCATGAAAAACTCATGGGAAAGAAAATGCAAGTTGTATATTTCTAGAGGATTCCTTAGTCCCACAAGAATACAAGCATATCCTCCTTTCAATTTGCTGGCTAATAGTGCGAGCAGCTTTGCTATGTAGCTCCATGAAAGAAAGTACTTTGGTCAAGTCAATCCAGACCATATCCGGGTATTCAATGACGATGATAAGAAAATTAATCCTCAACTGCTCTCAAATTTTTTGGGAGAACCTAGTGGCACCAAAAATCCAAATTAAAGTGCAAGAAAAATCATTTATTGTGAAGCTAATTTTAACTAATAGAGGGTTAACAATTAAATGTGTGTTTATGTGATTGATTAAAGCATCACTATATGTTACTCATGATGGAAATCTTTGATAATCTGATTCTAAAACTAAAATAAACTGAAAACATAAAAATAAATACATAACCACAATATTTGAAAAGACCACAATCAATGAGTGATCCCACATTTGTTTGTCCCAAGGATTAAAATCCCATGTCGTGTCGATCAACACACGTGGAATTTACCGTTCTGCCCTCCGATCGACACAATATCGGCACCCCGAAGCTGTTGCAACCTCGCGGAGGCCGGAGGGTGTCGCTACCTCACGGCGGCCGCCGAGGGGGCATAGGGCACGGAGGGTGTCGCGACACCATGAAGGCCAACACGGAGGGTGCTACAACACCTCGAAGATTGGCGCGGAGGGCATCGCGCCGCTGTGGAGGTTGGCACTGCAACACCGTGGAGGCCGTTACATCGTTGCGATAGTCGCCACGATTTTTTTTATATATAATTTATTTATTATTTTAGAGGTTGAATTTTTTATTTTTTAAACATCCATTTCTTTTTTCCTATTGAATTTTCCCTTCTTATTTTTTTTCTTTTATCCATTAATTTTTTTCTTCCTTATTAAATTTTTTTCCTCTTTGATTCATATTTTTTCTCCATCAAAATGAACAATGAGAAAAAAAACCTCTCAAGGTAAATAGAGGAAAAATAAAACCTCTTAACATCTTTAAAGATGATTATCATTTTCCCTTCTTAGATAAAAATAAATAAATATAATATAATTTTCAACTTTATAAAATATATTACTACTAATAAACTAAATTATATTATATATAAACTAGATTTAATTTTAAACCGATCAAATTATATATAAATTAAATATAACTTAAACCTTCATAATGGACTTCAATTAACCTAAATTGATTTTTACTCAATAATAAGAATCAAACATTTCACAACATAATATCAAAACTTAAACTAACATTTAGCGTCTCAAATATAACTTAATAATAAATCAAATATTAATAAAAATATTTTTAATTAATATATTTTATATTTTAAAATGTACTGAAATCATATCAACACGGTATAATACGATACCAAAACCATATCATTTCAGTAATATACCGAAACTTCGACATGAGTCAAAATTTGATTGCTCCATTGTTTTCCACAATTATGTCCTCTGGGATCTAATCATGCTTGTAGCAGTTGAGTTGAAAGTACAGAGAATAATTAATTAGAAAAAAGAATAACTACTTATCTATAAATACGGACATAAATAACTAACAGCCAGTGAGCAATGTGAGATTATTTATTCTCACACTCCTCAAGATAAAAAACAGAGATTAAACGTGTCCAACTGGTACACAACAGAAAATGAATTCAACAAGCAGGTTTGATGAAAATATTAACTATTTGTTACCAAGAGGAGGTGGTTTGCTGTAGTGATGTTAATTGACATAACATCTTTTAATAAGAATCATAACCTCCTTAACTGTCTTGCTCAAATTTAAGATGTCATATGATCTGAATTTATAGAAAGGAGACTATGATGAATTAGTGATAAAAGAAATATTAAGATTCCAAATTCGAACAGCTTCAAAAGAGAGAAAAGAAAGAAAGGACAAAATAGAGTCACAATCTACTTCATAGAGAACTAACAAAGTTGGTGCCTCTGGTCCATTAGAAGAGGAAATTGCTAGAAGAGAGTAGTGAACTTCCAATACCAATTTTATTAAAAAAAGAGAGGATTCTAGTCATAAACATATGACAGAACTCAAACATTCTGATTGATAAGGTCAACCATTCTGCTGATGAATCATGAAACAACAAAAGTCAAATTTGAAGTTAGGAAAACTATGACATGAGCAGAAGACTCACTCTTGCAAAGGCAGTTTTAATGGAAGAAGAGATGTATGTCTCAATCTGGTCTTGATCCAACAAGTCTGTAACCTGCTTCAAAAAAGCACAATCATGTTGAGCTTTGGAGTATTATTTCAATAAAGGCAACTTTCAGTTTCCAATTTTGTATAAATTATCATCTGTGACTGTAAGGTGTGGCTTTCATGATGATGAAATCATGAAAATGCCTCCATGCAAAGTTAAATTTAGAAATCTGATAATTGAGTTTGTCAGTCAATAAGAAGCTTTAGAAATATCCATTTGACTAATTCAATCACAAAATATTTGAAGAACAAACTTGTTCATTTTCTTCAAGTAAGATCCTGCGAGTAAGCATGGCGACTGTTAATATCTCTGCCATTGTGGATGCTCCCTGCATTTAATATACTAATGAGAAAAGAATTTTTTGACAAAGCCAAGCAGAGGCTAACAGATCAAAGTGAAATATAAAATTTTTTCTGTTAAATGATTACCAACCAAGAACCCAATTCAGCAGCAATATAGCAAAACCATAAAACAAAGCATCCATATGTGATCTGATGATATGCTATTCAAAGATGAGCCATATTTGATGTTTTAAGTATATTGAGCAGCAATATAGAGTTGACATAGAAGCATAGTGAGCTTCAAAGATCTTAATCTACTATTCTACCAAAAACATATATTGATATAGATACAAAACTAGACAAGCGTTCCTTGAATCTTCCAGTCATGTAAGCTGAAATGAAAATTTAGTAAGGTTGTTTCTATTACCCTACTAGAGTCAATCTATCAGCCAATAGATATCATCTAATAAGAAAATATAATAAATATCTGAAACTTGTGTTTATCTCAACTATTTGAAATCAGCAACATGGATTCATTCTTCTATTAAGCTCTACGCAAGACTGCATCCCAAATCATACAACAAATATGGTTAAGATACAAGTTTACAAGGATTTAGATATTTGTGATGTTGGCTATCAAAGCCTAAAGAAATCCTCAACCTTTGTCTTTTGGGCTTGCTTCGGCATCAATATTGAATTATTACCTATGATCGATGAATAATAAACCAAGTGTACGGAGGTATATTAATATGGCACATAAAAATTTTGATAGCTGCTATACTTTTTAACATATAAAGAACTAACATATGTCTAGCATCCAGCAACCAGGTAGTATTGACAAATTTGGTGTTGGTCTCATGATTACAGAAAGCTTACATTGCGGACATACCTCCGAAAATTGCAGATGGTAGTCATTAAGCTTCTTATCAACCCATTTCTTTATTGGCAATAAGAAAGAATTGAAAAATGTTAAGTCTCCCCACCCATTTTCGCTTTCAATTGAACAACAAAGACTTTTCAAGTGTAGCCTTTCTTGTGGACCACGTTGCTCCTTCAGAGGTATTTTCCTCAAATGCTGAATGGCAAATTGCAGGAGTTTTTGCTCACCTGTAATAGCAAACTAAATATTGACAAAATAAACTCCAGTTAGGCAGAACAATCACATATACAAGCGTGTGAGATAATGTAAAGTTCAAGCATACAAAATTCAAGTTCTTAAAAATTAGCTTAGGTACAAGCAGTTAGTTGCACAAATAATTCTCTAATAAGATCTCAAATCAAAACAGAAACAAATTGCCTCATTAGAGGCTGTTACAACCAATGCTCCAACGTTGTGGTTCAGATATCTTGAAACCTAAATAGCCAATATGTTAGTACAAAATAAAATATGATTGGGAGACATCTTAAATTAGAGGCTGAAAATTTGTAACAATCATTCAAGTGTGATATGATTGGTAGTCCGTCCCTCTACTCAGCTATAAGCCCAATATAGAGGACTTTGGCCCATTTATCTCCTCTCACTCTGAATGGAATTCCATCTTACACAGTATCAACCGTGTTATGTTAGATCTTTAGCCATTTATACTATCGTTTTTCCTTGCATTGTATTAGGTTGTTTAGGATGATGATATGGTGACTCTACATTACCTTGATTATTTTATCATACTAATTAATACTAGCTTGATGTTAATTTTGCTCACATTACGACACTGATGCTGTTAGGAGCAATAGCTCATGGAATTATCTTGATGCTAATATAGTAATCACTCGCTCATTATAACCTCAATTGAAAGATGATGCTTAAGTGAAAAACATGAAAATTATTGTATAATTGAGATTAACAAAAAGCTAATTTAAGATATTAATATAATTAAATCAATGTAGCCATTTCCCCTTGCTTATTGAACTGTTAAATTACAATTATTCAAGCACATGTTTACTTCTATTTATGCCTACTGGGCACATTTGTATTCACACACCTATTTTCTAAATTTGCAAACCAAGACAGGTCATTGGAGTCCAGAATTAGAGTAATTTGCACAGAGATGTGTCAAGTGTGAACAAATTTTCTGATTTGCTTGCGATGATATTTCTAGCTTTTTGTGAAATCTTCTGAATTTTTCTCTTTGAGGCATTAATATTCTGCTAATGCGTTGTTATTCATTTTATGGATACTTAAAGGTTGTTTTTAATGTTTGACATTGAAGCTAGAAGTGAAGTGTTTTACTCAAAATGTTGAATATGCTTTCTGTGGTGTATAAGTTCTCATTACACGTTGTAAGTCATGTTGTTGCAGGAAACAATATTACTTGTTGTGTTGTGGATGTGAACTAAGTTGTTATAGTGATAAAACTTATTTTTTATAAAATGCTAAGATTATGTAAACAGGGGGGAAAAGTGTAGTGGAGGCCAAGTGGAGAAATTGCCATATGGCCCAAGGCGATACTTCCCCTTGGAAGGTCATCCTCGGGCATTACACCATTAGCAAAATCCGAAGATAGTCGGAGCTGAAAAAAAACATCATTCTTCAGTCTAATATTCAATGAGCAAATCAAGATAGTCCATCATTTACAAGATTCGCATAAATAACAATAAATCAATTTTCTTCTATCAGGCTTAACACAAGAAGGTTCTGACATGCAGAAGGGAGTAAGAAACCAGGAAAGACTTCTTAATATCCTTAAGTAGCATAATAAGAAGTATAGAGATAATTTACCAACAAATTTTAGCTAACATTTTACCTGACGAAACAAAACCCATGCATAACATGTTTCATGGATTGTCTCTGTAATACCTAAAGTTCGCCAAGTACTCTTCAAAAATTCAAGAATTTCCTCTACCTCCTGGAATTATTAAGCAAAATAGACATTATGTGATGCAGTGCTAAAATATAGAACCCAATTATCAGAATTTAAATAATCAACATTCACATGTAGAGTCAAACAAAACCTCTGTAAGTTTTCCCTCGTCCAAGATGTCAAAAACACTAGAGAGCATTTTCTCATACAGTCTAACATTAAGGGGATAGCCATCAGCCCAGTGGCATACTTCTCCAGTTAAATCACCTCTAGCTGGTCTCTCTGCAAGTGAGATAGCAATTTCCCTGAGAGATCTTAGACATTCGACACGCTGAACTTCAGCAGCAGCTGGTTGAAGTAACTGGAACATTGGCAACAAAAAACTATGAACTTACAAGTCAAAATTATACTTTTTCTATATAGAAATAAGCAAAACAGGTAGTGGGTAGAAAATGGATAAAGAATGTTAGCCATAAAGAAGAGAGTCATCTAATGCCTTTAAAGAATGTACCATAAAGAAGAGAACCATCTAATGTCTTTATACAAGATGTACCTCAGATTCTTCAATTTTTTTGAGAAGGTTCCTAAACTCACTGCGCTTGCGCCCTGATTCTGTAAATCCAACCACTGGGTGGTTTATGAGACCTTCTTCTAATATATTCAGCTGAGAAACAGCACACAGAGATAATGGATAAGAGTAATATGACTTCATTTTCTGAGAGTCAGTAATGCCTAGTTGAGTTCAGCAAGAATATGAATTACCTGCCTTTTCTGCCACCGGAGAAAAGCTTTCTTGTCAGAAAATTCTGTTCTTGATATGCAACATAACAATTCCAGTGGAATCAAGAGGTGATCCATTCTTTTTCCCACTTTACCAACAAGAGCATTAAGTAATCCTTGTCTTGTTCTGATATCCATGGATTCTGAAATCTGCAGAGTAACTATAATTGTTAAGATAAAATATCAGACAACAATAATAAAAGTAAATTGTATATTAAGTGAATGGATCAGCTTAGCTACAAGTTACAGGACTTAGGAGGAATCTATTCTACATGGTATTACTATAAGGTAGGCTAGTCAAATGCGATTTGGAATTAACAACTGTTACAGGAAATATTTAAGATAACCTTTGACTTGTCACCAATTCAGATGCATATGGTAATAAATGCCTAAGATTTGGAATATGCTAGGTGAAACATTCCTCATTATACGTATTATAGCAATTTCAGGTTGTTGTAAGTTGTAACTCTTCTCCTTTCTCGAGGATCAAATGTGTTTAAATTTTCACTGGGAAGTTATTTAATTACTCCATGATGTCAAATTGAAGATTCAGTTTAAAAGTTAAACCAAAATGATTGAATAAAGAGAAATGCCTAACTTTTTGCAGGAATGTCAACAATCCTTTACTCAGTATTGGTGAAACAATAAATTTCTGCAACATGTTCATAAATATAATACAACATTTTTTTTTTCATATTACTAGCATAGAAAATTTGGCTAAATATTGATGTGCAAGATAAGAACAAAGGAACGAAGCATTCCTCCAGCTGGGCCCGCATTGTCTCTAATAGACCTACTAAACCCGTAGCACGTGGAGTTGTGGATGTAACATCTTCATTCTTGCTATGACGAAGCTTCCTCATCAATGTAGATTTCCTCACTTTCTTCTTTTCCTTTGATGGTACAATGAGACCCCTAAACACACAAGACATCCAGAAATTTGCAAGTTGCAGGTTATTGGTTTTGTATGAATTTATAAAGGCAGCACCCATTTGATTTGAGAGTGCATATATACGTAAGTAGAAGTGTTTGACCAATTGCCAAAAAAGCATAAAAAATGCACGAGTTCAGAATTTACCCTGATGCACCAGCAGAAGCTACAAGAATTTCGTAGGCAGTTTCTCGAAGATCATCATCATTAATACCTGCACCAGATAGAAAATAAAGGGCTAACTATTTCGTAATATAAGAAGGTTATCAACGAGCATTCAAATGACTCCTTGTTGGACACTAGCAATGCTCCACTGTCTATAAAAAAAAACTATTGGTAGTTTCAAATTTCAATATTCATGAAAGGAGCAACATAAAGACATAAATCTCAGTAATCTATTTTTATTCAGGAGTTGCTGCAGTGATGGAGTCATCTTCCACTTTCACCCATAGAGAAAATAGCAGTGAGATATCCAAAGTGAGCACATCATTTCAATTTGGAATGAATCTAACTTGGATATATTTTACCTACTATACATTTGAAGGGGAAAAAGACACTTTTTGGGACAAAAAATAATTTATTTCACCATTGATAACTACTTGAAAATGTTAAGTCTATTAATTCATTCAGTTGTGATATAATCATAAGACAAATTTGCCAATCACTCACCCTTGACCCAAGTGATAATTCAATTTCTCACAACATTGCATAAGAATATTCTTGAATTCACAAGATAGTCTTTGTTAAACAATAAAAAGATTGAGTACTAATTCAAGGTACCTGTGCCAAACAAAGGCAACCTAAGTGAAAGATCAGCAGCATCAGTTGGTTGTTGTCTGGAACCCCTGAGACTACCGACTTCTTCTTCATCATCCTCAAAGTCCTCAATATCATCTACAGTTAATTCATGATCCTGATCCTGATCCTGTGGAGGCTCAAATGACTCTGATCTCGACAAGTTTGCTACAATTTGTGATGGTGTTACAACTGGAGCAGGTGGGGGAGCCCGACTTGGCGGAGAACCAGATGATTCAGGATTTGTAACCAAAAAGAAGTCTTTCTCTGGTCCAGCATTACTCTATAAAAGAGAAAAAAAAAACAAGAAAAGACTATAGATTATCACAATTTTGAAAATAGAAGTCAGAGCAATAGAAAAAAAAAATCTAAAAATGGAGAAATGTGAATGGGCAATAAAAAAAGAATAATGAATAAAATGTAACTACTTAATTTCAAAATAAATGTAACAAAAATTCATTGTTAATAGATATAAACAATACAATTGCAGCAGTAGGGGGCAGTCCCATGTGTCTCAGTAAGTGAACTCATGAAAGCCTGCATGCCTGGAGCAGCAATCTCCCGAGGGAGATGAGAGAATATATATGAAGTTATGAACAGAACTTCATTGCTTGAATGAGTAGATAAACATGAGGGATCTTTGATAAGGTTTTGCAACAATTTGATCTCATTAGGATACTAGCAAGATAGATAAGGTGTGCTGGAAATAGTAAAAACTAAAATAACATAAAATTTGTACATTGGATCTGAAATCACTTATTTTAAAGTCGTCTATTTTATATGCTGCAATACTTCACTCTTCTTTCCTTCGATGATATAAGGAACAAAAATTCAATCCCCAGAATCCTTGTACTCTCTGAATTTAATATGGAAGAACTTCTTACGACCAACCTACCTTCATTTACATATTAACAAAGAACAACCTGTTAAATCATATCCTCTATAATAGTTAATCTGACAACAGTTAAGTGGATGGTGTGCCAACTCCTTAATGAACAATAGCACCCAACCTTTTATTTTTGACAGCATGATTTCATGTTAAAAAATTGTGTGAACTAATTATATTTTTAACCTCAAAAAAATGTACAAGCTTTAATACCTCATAATCTCAATTTGTTTTATTCAAGAATAAAGCTCATGAATAGTTTATGTAAACAAGTTTGTGCACAGATTCACGATCATGTTCAGTTAACTTGTTTAATCGAATATAGAGAAAACTAGTATCTATTTGAGCACAGTAAAAGCTAAAGCTTGGTTCCATATCAATAAATTTTTAATCAACAAGCTTGAACATCAAATTTACAGCTGGATATTGAACTCAGTTCAAGCTAATTTTTTTTGCTATGGAATAGGCTTGAACATAGTTGAGCATGGCTTGACTTGCCTCAGCTCATTTGGAGCCAGCAACATGCAGCTAACACTGGCATTGATTACATGTAAAAAAAGGAAAATAATAAATAAATAAAAGTTTATGACGGTTATCTAGATTTGCACCAGAATTTGAGTGACAGATCAGTAAGAATAAAATAATTACCAATTCACTATGTGGCATAACCAATGTACCATTACCATTTCTACAAACTTCATAACTCAAAATTTTCAATGAGCAGAATCATGACTTCAGAAGTTTCTCAATGTTTTCCATCTTGTTACCTGATTATTATCAAGACAAATCTTTCTGATTGCATAATTACAAACAAATTTGAACATTTTCAGATGAGCAAATATGCAATGCCATATGCAGCAAAATATTGCATTGGCAGCCATACATCAAAAAATAGTAATCATTAAAGTGCTGAAATATCATATACTATGAATAAAGCAGCATCAAAACAGCATAATGTGCAAAAAATGCAATGTCTTAGATGGAACTTACTGTTGCTGGATAGTCCAGGCTGTCATGATAAAGTCTAATTGCTTCTGAAAGGTCAAGTGTTTCACCTGTAGCAGCAAAAGCTATTCACTGTACAATTATTTGCCAAACAGCATTGAATATTATTGAATACTCATGGTATACTTTAGTACCTTTCTTAGTGCAGTTCAGAACATAATCAACGCTGACTTGATCTATATCAATATCATCCAAGGAAATTGCACCAGGTGGAAGTACAACTTTCTTTATCAAGCTTCCTGAAAGGATATAACTAAGAAGAACACGACGGTCACGACGATAGCGTTGTAACAGCTCAATAATGTTATCCCTGAAACAATTTGAAATTTAAACCATCTTAATACAAAATTCATCTGTCAATGCAAATGATCAAGATGCATACTCTTCCATCAATAAAAGATAGCGCCAGATTCAAAATCTTTCTAGCAGAACTGCATGACGTCCAAGCATCTTTGCTTAACTGCGTCAAATATATGGAAATTGGCATAGATCAAACAAGTATACTAGCAGTGATAGACAAAATAAGAAAGTATCTACACTTTTTTCAGCGACACTAATGGTGCAAATTTAATGACAATTGTTTTTTCAAATTTGTCTCAACAGTTGAGTTCTGGTACAGTTTAAAGCGACTTCAAAAGTCATTATCTACCTTCCTCACAATCATTGACGTTGATCCACCCTCAAGATTGTGATGAAAAAACATCAATTGAAAGCACAGGAATACCAATGTTTAGAAATCAAAAGAAAGTGGGAATAAATTTAACTCCAAATCCAATATTTACAATGACTAGATCTCAAACAAAACCAGAAAGAAAATCGAACTAAGGTAAAATTCAAGGAATTCGCAATGACCACGAAAACCACGCCTTAGACGATAGGGATCATCTCGATCACAAGATCTAAAGCACGCCATTAAACAGCCATTATTGTGCCTAAAGTGCAAAAGGCACTCCTTTTCCTCAAAGCAACTAATCCCTGGGCGAATTCCCAAAACCATCATCACATTCCTCACAAACCTAAGATCCACACGAGGGAAGATCGAAGGAATCAAGAATGAAACTAAACGCTTCGGTGACTCACGAGATCAGTCCAAAAGACTTGAGCATTACGAGAGGAATCCCTCCACTCCTTTCCTTTTCTTCTATCCCAACGAGATCGGACTGGAAAAATGAGCAGCGAACTACTGGCACGCCATTTCTGAAGTAAGATAAAAAAAAAGGTCGAATGAAGTCGGCGCCTGTGGAAATAAACGTCTCGTCTTTTTTATCCCCAAATTTACCACTCTCATTAGTGGATGCTAACTGGGCCCGCCAGATAAATAGATGCAGCTTTTTCAAATGGTAATTTATATGGGTAGATATAAAACATACGACTTTTTCACGGCAAAACGCGAAAATAGATAGAAAATACGATACACGGCTTGAGGATGAACTGGTAGATGTGAGAGTGACTTGATTGTTTATGCCGGCGGCGCCGGCGACGCATCTCCTTGCGATTACGGAGTTCAGAAAAACAACTCGAAAAGATCATAATGCACAGTACACAGGGCAATGAAGACGAAGTGAATGCGCGAGACAGTCTGCGATCAGAAGGAAGTGGAGGTTTACGGAGTTCGCATCGGTGGAGGAACTACGGCGTGCGTGAGTTTCAGATCCAACTCGGATGTCGGCAAAAGGCACTCTGAGTCAATCAGGTCACCTCGGGCAGCGATTAGAAAACCATTCCAGCACTGACGGAGTTTCCTGTTCCGCACGCAGATCGGCGCAGAGAGAGGACTTTGGCTCCGGCCGAACGGGCAGCTAGGAAGAGAAGAATGATCGAGGAAGAAGAGGGGAAGATGAGTACCAGATGGGCGGTGTCGGCGGCGGCAGCGGGCGGGCGGGGCGGCGCTCGACGTGGGCGAGTGGTGCGTGGGAATTGGGGAAGAGAAAAAGATGGAGAGAGAAAAATCATTTCTAACTTTTTTTTAATAATTAAATTAGACTAATTACCTACTATTTACTCGAAGCGGTTCGATTTTACTTCTTTAACCCAAATCGATTTAATTATCTTTATCCTAGTTATCACAACATTGGCTTCATTCAATAAAATAAGAGGGTGATTAATTCAATTTATT
>JBBPFQ010818734.1:0-23797 GCA_037974815.1 Kaempferia elegans
TTAGTTGATTAAAGGTTGTTTCTGAGTAGTACGGAGATAAAAAATAATCATTAAGGGGTGTTTGGTAGACAGGTTTAAGAGGGAATGAGAATGAAATCTGTCAGAATTAAAATATAAATTTCATACCCCTAATTTCATAACCCGCATCCTCTATGTTATCGTTAAACTCATTCTCCCCTCAAACAAACTCATTATCATTCCCATTGTTAAATATATACTAAGTGTCTGCTAAAGCCTCTCTTATATAAACAATGGAGATTATTTGGCTTATCTCGGAGCTTTGTGATGGTAAGCATATGGATAACTTTCTTAAGAGTGAGGGTTTGATTTTCGTGCAACGTAAATAAATATCGAAGGTGCTCAAATCTTGATGGTGTTAGGTCATCTCTCGTTGTTCGGATTTATTCGGTAGCTAGTGGAAAACTTTCTTAAGGCCGGATCGGTCATTTTAAGATAAATGAAAGATAAAATACCAAGTGAATAAATGATCGAAATACTTGTTCACCTTAGCTATTGATAATCCAGGTTTCCTATCAATTTCCAGGTAAATCATGGAAGCACATGCAATAAGTCATCGACAATGGTCTTCCTCATTCCTATAAAACCGTCCAACATCGAATCAGTATTTCACTTGTGTAAAAGTGACTAAAACTGTCACTTATTTTGAAATTTTTACAAGTTTAGATGATTTTAAAAGGCTATAATAATATTTGGATGAGACTCAATAGGTTTAAATGATTGGTTAAGCAGAAACGATCAAGTTTTCTATATCGATAAATCAATGAGGAGCAAATTTTATCTTCTTTGATATTGTTATTTTTTATTTATTTAATAGTCGATTATAAATTAACCTGGTGATATATCTTTATTTTATATAATAAAGATGCCAGGAGCGAGTGTATTATTTTGATACGATGAGAATCGTCCTTTTAATAGTTATTTTTGTTTTTATAAAAGGTGGGGTGATTTTTTTTTTTTTTACTACCAATGATTATTATTATTATTATTATACGGGGCTCGGGCAGCGTAGTTAATTTGACGCGGCGGTGCAATTACCGCTGCTATTTTGGCATATAAATATTCAACCCCCACCCCCGGCGGCCTCTTCGCGACTGCTCCCTCAGCAACCTCTCCCGTGCCCTCGCAGCTGTTTCATGTCCATCAACCCCTCCGACGTTCAAAGGTCCGCAGCTTCTCTTCCGTTGCCATCCTACCCGAACGCTTCTTCTCGTCATGGCCCCCGCCGTGAATCACCCCGCAGCCTCGCCTCCTGGTCCGAGGGACTCCCCTGCGGCCGCGCCGCCGATGCCGCCTCTGGATCTGCGGCCTCCTACGCTTTCGATGGCTCTTCCCCTTCCTACGCGGAGAATCATGGTGAGTACCCCCTCGATCGATGCGCTGGATGGATAGAGACGTCGATCTGGAATCTAGGGTTCGTTGGTCTGCGTCGGCCTGATTGTTTTTTTTTTAATTGTAAGAAAACGTCCAAATGCTTTAATATTTTGTTAAGGTTCGCTTTTGGGCATTCCTAGGTTAGGTGGTTGCGATGTGTGTAACTGCAAACTATATTGCGGAGGCACTAGCAGGATTGCGGAGGGGGGTATAGGCATTAAATTTCTGTTGAAATTCTCTGTTTTTTTATGCCTACAACACTCTTGCTAATATCCATTCATTTCGTTTATTATTTAAATTATTGCTGTTGTTTTTTATTGAAGAAATAAAAATCTCAATTATTTCCTTTAGATCCCTTAGGAATCATTGAGATGTCTAGGGTGCACTGAACTAGCACAAGCTCCGTTTGCATGATGCTACAGACAGTAAGACTCTGCTAATTTCATGCTACCCAATAAATTAGATTAAACCAGGAAGCTTTATCTGGGGAGAAATCCTTATGGTTTAATTCTGGGTTTTTAAATTATGGGAAATGACCTTATGTCTTTACTCATTTAAATACTTCTCTTAGTGCATCAGATTTGAACATTTATGCCAGTATGTCCCTCTTCCAATAAATTTGAAATTTATGTATTTAACTATACGTTGCAGAATCAGCTATTGCTGCAGCTGGAAATTCTCACAGTTTGTCCAAGAAGGTAAGAATGTATTCGTTGACATTGTTTTCATCTTATAATGATCTAAGATATATTCTTTCCTTTACTTTGACATTTCTATTCTGATATATTATTTGTTATCGTGTTCTAATTGGTTAACCTCATGTTTTAACCTCTGCTGGCACAATTGTCAGTTGCTATGTGCTAGTTTTGAGTATATGTTGTTATTTAATGGCTACATATTAGCTGTAAATTGTAGATATTCTATCATGTAATATTGTCAATATAGATACTAATATGAAAATATAGACCTAAAGTTCACTACTTTTGCCAAAAAATTATTCTAGCCCTTTCTTGATAAATTTAAGTTGATGAAAGAATCTGAAGCCATTTGTATATACAAAACAACATTTATTGTGCAGAACAGGTAGTTTCTCTTCATCTCTTTTGATCTTTAATGTCATGGAATTTATATACCGTTGTTGTTTATGCAGAGTAGTTTGTTCAATGTGTTTAAAAAGAATGTGATGCAAATCTTCTCAAAATCTGAACTTTATATCTAAATCTAGTATTTATTTTTCGTTCAACTAGGTTATCTTAGTCACATCATCCCCACTAAGTCTCTCTCTGTAGAATTTACATCAAGTGCTTTATTTTTTATCCTGGGTTCTTTTCATCTCTTTTCTCCTTCCTTTTTGTTCGTGCTGCACCAGTTTGGTGCTGAGCACTCCATTTTTTTCATCAAACTATGTCTAATGTGAAGAGCAATTATGTTTGTTCCATATAAATGGCAGATAAGTGCCTAATTGCATACCTACAGATCCAATGCAGTATAAGTATGCATTGTGTGTGTGGAAATAAATGGGAGATGCCCATATCCTCCCTTCCTAGTTAATAAAAGATAATAAGTACCATAACTTTTCTGAAAGTCTTTATGATGGAAAATATTTGCCAATGATGGGATTTACTGGTAAGATAGATTCTTCATTTCTTTTTGTGGAGTTGACTTTGACTCAGGACAATATTAAGTTACATATCTCTGCCAATATTTGCAATGAAGAGTGATTTCCCCACTAGAAGCTAGTGAAAATTACATAACGATTTAATGTTTATCATTGCTAAATAAGTACTGTTTGTAATTAGCAAACTGGTAGATTTTGTTAACTAGCTATAGATATTTGAGGCATGACAACTGATGAACTGAAAAGAGGTCTATGAAAAAAAAAATACAAGTGCCTTGCTCCATGGTTCAGGATCAATTTAATATACTTCTTTCAGGTGAACCGGCACAGAGTGAATGATTTCAAGAAAAGCCAATTTGGCAAAAAACGAGGCACTAATTTCGAGTATCAATCTACAGTGGGAGAAGAAGTGCCTCCATATTGCCAGGCCAATCAATTTGTACATGTTGTAGACAATGAACAGCCTTTTGTAAATGTAAATCTTGTCCATCCTTCTGGGCCTAGCAGTTTCCAAGGGAATGGTAGCCAGTCATCTACAAGAAGAAACAATGCAATCAATGCCAATCATTTGCTCAATTTCTACTATGATCCAATTTCCCGTCCTGAACCCAGGGCTCCTCCTCCCAGAAGGCAACGCAAGATAAAACCTTATAACAAAGACTTGTTTTTACAAGCAAATTACAGATTTGTGGTTTTGAATAGGGAAAGCTCTGAAGTTGAATCCATGGATCCTGATAAAATGTTAAATTGGGAAGATGTGGTTTGTGTCAGATACTCTACTCCTTTTCCAGTGCAATGTCCAATTTGTTTGGAGACTCCTCTTTGCCCACAAATAACTACATGTGGGCATATTTACTGTTTTCCTTGTATACTGAGGTACTTGCTTATGGGAGAGGAGAATCACAAAGGGGTATGCTGGAAGAAATGCCCCCTTTGTTTTATGGTGATATCAATCAAAGATTTATATACTGTTCTTATTGAGAATGTTAAGAACTTCAGTGTTGGAGATGATGTACACTTTACACTTTTAACCAGATCCAAGGATTCAGTATTTCCTGTACCAAAAGCTAAGCAAGTTGAAAGTACTCTATCAAGCAGTGCAGATGGCCTCTGTGATGCATTCTCTAAGTTTATTGTAACGTCAGATGTGGGATTGTCTGTCAGAGAAGGTAAATCTGATCTCACTTTTTGGCTACATAAAGCAGATTCTGGTCTTGTTGATGACTTGGAAAAGCTTCCATATGTCTGTGCTGCACTTGAACAATTGGAGGAAAGGATGAAAATGTGCAGAGAATTACATGCTTACAATGTTAATACTCAAAACAGAGATAATTTATCGAGTTTGGCTACAAATTTGGCAAGTGACAAGTTGTGTGCAGATGAATCCCAATGTGTGATACCATCTTACATTCCAGATGAAGATGGATCTTCCATAGAAATCAAGTCTAATGACCCTATATTTCCAGTGGCTGCTGAATCTGAACATCTGGATAGCCCCAAACAAGTTCCTCCTTCACATAATGAAAGTGAGAAATTGCAACATGATGATGACATGTCTTCACAGAAAAATTCTGTTAGCAACAATGGGGTAACTGAGAGAGATTCATACAGTTTCTACCAGGTAACGTTTGATCTTTGGTTTATCTTGTGGGCAAATATGCAATAAATATATGAATAATTTTTCATTTCATAACTAAGTTTTTTATAAATCATTACATGTAATATCGGTACATATCAGAAAGGAAATTTACAAGATCATTCTACCAAAGGTTCTTTCGTGATCTACAACACTCCGCTCATGCCCTTCAAGCATCGTGTCACTTGGTACATGCATCTTTCTATTTGAAAAGAGATGATTAACCACACAATAAGTACCACAACTACCATGTGATCCTCTACTTCATGGCACATGTAAATGATTGCTCCTAACACATACCATCATTATGCAAGACGACGAAGAGTTATTCTCATTTCAATAAAATTATCAAATAAACAATAAATCTCATAACATATAAATGGACATCATGAAACTACCTCACACTAGTGTTCCTTACAGATAGCCTAGTATATTTTAGTACCTATAGACCTAGGCTTTGATACCATTAATTTGTCCCACCCTTATAAGAGCATAATAAAATGCTGCAGTTTTGCTAAACAAATTAGCTTGTACACAAGGCAACAAATATATTGAAAAAGATTTTCATTTCATAACTAAACTTTCTATAAGCTGTTACATATAAGATTTCTCTACATATCAAAAAAAGATATTTACAAGATAAACTAATACCTGGATCTGAACACTTCACTCAAGTCCCTTCTTGCCAGTGTCACTTGGTATATGCACGATGTTATTAGCCACATAGATATATACATCCATTAAGGACCAAAGTATCAAATAAATAATAATTAATATATTGTAGAGTTTATCTTTGAAGTTTACAGATTCAAATCAGCGGTCTAATAAACCACAAAAAATTCAGTTCAATCAATTAAAATTGATTGTTCCATATGACAATTCACTGTCATGTTGACATGACCAGAATATAACCCTCTTTGGTGGTTCACTTTCATTCCATTGCCTTTACATCGAGACTAGATACTTTAGTAAATGGGTTTCCAAGCTTTCCTTCAATATAAAAATTAGCACTTCATTAATAACACAATAATTCCAAAAGATAATTATTGATAATTCATTTAATTATAAACAATTAAAATGGATATCAATTAAAATATGATATTATGCCACAGTAGATTCTTACCTTATGAAACACGTTTCTTCTTCTAGATGTTCTACTTTGGAACCCAAACTCATCTTTCAAATTTGCCTTACAAATAAATTCACTATTCTAACAAGAATTAGGAAAAACCTTGGTCTCTTGATGAATCCGAGATGGGTTAGAGAGCTTATAATATGGATGATCAACTATTCTGTTTTCCCTCAATCCATTTCTCTTTTCCTAATTTTCTTCTTTCCTTTGCTGTTCACTATTCCATAGCTAGATCTCCTCTCCCCCTCCTATTTTCCCTCTCTTCTTTCCCAATCAAAGTTGTCCTCTTTTTCTCTCTCTGCTGATTGCAGCTTTTATCCTCATGAAAATGAATGTTGTCCTCATCTTTCCTTTTTTAGATACGGGCTAAAATGGCCTGGGCTTCACAAATCGTTCATAGAACAATTTTGGTATGCATAGGCTTTGCACACTAATTTGACCATCAGATTTATGCCTCATAAATTATTATTTTTATCTGTACATGTATGTATAATTCTAGCATTTTAAATTGCCATTTCATCATGGCAGGCAACTGATGGTCAGCTTCTTATTCTTCATCCGTTAAATATGAAGTGTCTCCTGCATCACTTTGGTAGCTATGATATGCTTCCTTCAAGGTGCATAAACTTATTTACACAGAGAAATTTAGACATATCATTTTTAGTTTTTACTTAGTTGCAATGATTTATGTGTTCTTTATGTTTTTTTGTTCCTTGAGCTTAGTTTTGTGCCATCTTACCTGCTAACTTCATGATTGCTAGACGTGTTGTAATATATAGGGTTCACTTGTCTTTTGGACTCATTCTGCACTCGATACCTCAACCTCTCCCTCCCTTGAAGCGCCTCAACCAATATATTTTGGTGCTTTCCCTGAATAAGGAGAGTTCTTCTAGCTCCTTCGTGGCACTAACTGGACATCAATTCCATCAAGTAGGTGGTGAGGGTCTAGTAGAAGTGATCCATCTTTGTTCCTTATCACCAGTGTGAATGCTAAAACTAGCGCATTTGAGCTAGTACACCTCTTGCGTTGTTGGATTCTATCACCAACAGCAAGGCCATGCACCCTATGATATCAAAAGTCAGTGACTTGGCCCCAATGTGAAATTGCCCCACATGCGAAAAGAAATTTGCCTCAGAACCACATTCCCTGCCTCATACAGCTGAATTACCTCTTCCCTAGCCACATCTCACGGCAAATAAATGACTCACCTCAAGATCTTGAGCAGTTGAGCTGAATGGAAGATAGGGGTTCATGAAAGGGGAGAAACAATGGGCGCCAAATTGGAGTATCAACAAGTGAGGAGGAAAATAATATTATTAAATTGGAAGATAAATCAATACAAGAGATCTCTTTAGACTTCTATAGACTAGGATTATGACTTAATCTTTGTAAATAACATAACTAAAACACGACTAGGTTATCCCAAAACTCTTAACAAATGTAAACAACTCTTTTAAAATTCAATAACAAAATTTAAATAATTGAATTGGTAAAAACTCTAATAACTTATTGAGACCCAAAAATCTATAATGGTGATTAAAACTCTAACTATGTCAAGGAATTGGCAGGAATACATTGTCATTCACTTTTATATCTTAGATATAGTTCGAAATCTTCTTACTCAATACAAGTCAAAATTAGTATTTGTTTGCCTGATATTGGTGATATATGGGTTGATATCAAGTGGTATGGAACATTCAAGTTTTGCTTGTGCCATCTAGTTTTAACATTGGATCACACAGTAGAAACATGTTTTTTTTTCGTTACCTACTGAAATTTGAAATCGTCTAAGCAAATTAATAGTTACAAGAGATTATTGATGGCTGAGTTTTACACTACTGTGATTCCCATTGACTGGCACCTTTTTGACACTGAATATCCATTGAGGTGATACTGATTAGGATTTCTAAATCCTATTAGTGCAGGAGGCTCCTATCTATGCAGGTGGCTAACGTGCTCAATGCTGATGTGAGGGTTTACATATTGGATATTTGTTTAACTCAGAAATTAGAATTCGGAGAGGATGTTTATCCTAGAGGTGGTTGGTGGGAAATAACATGGGAAACAGGTATATGGTGGGAGGATTGGTGCAAAAATCAAATGTCTATTTTGCTGCAGTAGGGAGGAAAATAATCTGTTACTCAAACTCAAGTACAAATATTCAACATAATTATCAATTCAAGTGTCTAACATGGCTGTTTCTAAAAGTTTATAAATGTGATCGCTAGGGATATCAAGTTTCCACTTTGATTATTGGTGTTTGATGTTAGCATTGAACACAAATTGGAGAGGGTAAATGAATAATTAATCCTAGAGAAAATAGTGGAGAGTGTTATAAGTCTCTGCTTGTTTTTGTGCTTCTATAGCTATGGCACCATAGAGGAAACTTCATTTGGCTAGTTTTTAGATTTCTAGTTGTATAGCCACGAAGGATGATTAGTAGGAAGGACAATTGATAGATATTGGTGGGTGAATCCTTTGAACGCACTTCAAGTGATTTAAAGTCACTTGAAGAGATAATAAAGAGAGAATTCTGAGTACATAGAGTTTAAGTCTTGATGAATATTCCGTATAATATATTTGTTTGTTTAGCCAAGTGAGCATTGAAGACTTCAGGAGGCTTGCATTGTCACATTAATTTCAGAGATGGATCTTTTAAACAAAGGTGGTGTAATGGACAAATGGGAATAATTCATTCCTATGATTCCATCACAATATTTGGGTGGACAATCTTAGGTGGGATGGTTCATTCTATTTCACCCATTCCATATTTAATAGGTGAAAAACCTCTTTCCACTCCTATCAAAGGCCAGTTGGGATTGCACAAGACAGGTGGATAGATAAGGCCAGGTAGGCTAGGTTGACTGACTAGATTTGACACACAAGTCAGGTTGTATGGATTGATTAGGTTTGGTTGACCTGTTGGATCATTCTTGCTAGGAGAGCCAAGTGCCCTTTCTTAACCAGCTGGTTCAAGCAGATAAGTTGAATGCATTGTGGCAGGAGAGCCCAATGGATTGATGGAGACGGATTGAGCCGACAGTGTTAGTTGGATTGAGCAAATCAATTGGGCAGAGTGGATCAATCAAACTGATCAAGCCTAATGAATTAGACAGCTGAACGTGCTGAGTGGATCTTTTGAATCAAGCACAGTGCACGGATCAACAAATTAGGTATGTCGGAAAGAGAAGGTAGATTTAACACAGACCCAATAGAATCATATTGATTCGAAGAGTTAGATGAACCAAATGAGTTGCATGTATGATGATTCATTCCTCTAATTATGACATACTATTTACAACCAAAGAAAGAAGTGAAATATAATATTTGTCATTTTATTCCATTTCATTTCTAATGTCACTTTGATACAATTCCATTCTACTATATCAAATGGACCCTTGAACTATTTACTTGGATGGAAGATACAAGGGAGAGGAGGGAAAGCGATAAAAACATGTAAATAAATGATGAAATCCTATTTCTAGTAAACAAACCCTTGGTGCTAGTGAGCTCATCCAATTTTGAGCTATCTTATTCATGTACAATCTCCTTAAATAATTTTAATATGTTGATTCTATCTTCAATCTTTGCTAATAGTTGGGCATATGGTTTGGTTTTTACAATTTTGTAAAGGCTAAAGATAAGTGTGACTCAATGAATAAGGTTAATTACATAAAACATCCATACACTCTGTCATAAGTTTCAATTTAATGCTCAGATTTTTTCTTCCAACCAGGTATTCCATATAAATATAATTAAATCAGTAAATCATCATTTTTTTTATTTTTATTATAACAGATGGGATGCTGGTTGGTATGTCCAATTTGCATTTTTTTTAATAAAAAAAGTTATTGAGATTCAAATTTTCCTTTTTCTCATATCGTTGCTCTTCATCCTAACTGTCTCACTTCTCACTTTCTTGTTCCTCTTTTAGGCCAACTCTTTCTTCCTTGTTTCCTCATTTTCTTCCTCTTTTTTTTTTCCCTCCAAGTCTCTACACGTTGCCATGGCCTCCTGTCTTTTTCTCCCCCCGGTGTCTTTGTTTCGTTTTTCTTCTTGCACTTCTTTCTTCTTTTCTTTCTATCCTCCTTTCAAGGACAGTGATGCACTACCGAAATTGAACAAAATACACACAAAGCTAATTGTTGCAACACTAGTAACGTATCTAAAATGGAGAAACCTCACAACTAGGGGATTTTTATAAAAACTGAATAGATAACTTATGAGAGTGGTCTAGGACTATGCCCTTTCTGTAGAACAATTAAAGGGCATAGTTTTTTTTTTTTTTTACTAATTCTTCTAAAAAAAGTAATGCTCCTAGTAGGCATCATAAACGTATTAAAACTTGATCAACTTTAAAAGTTTAACTTGGAATAAAATTAGACCTAAACTAAACTCAAAATCCATCAGACTGCATTAAATGCAGCTCGGTAGGGTAGAGTATAACTGTGAAGGGAAAACAAAGATAACTGGAAAAAAAGAGAAATAAAAGAGAGTGGGGAGAGAAAATAAGAAGAAAATTTGAATAGTAATAATTTTTATCATCAAAGTGCAGATTTAGTGTCTTATTCAGAATTTTGTTTGTTGCCATGAGGAGAAGACATATTTGTTTGAAAAACTTACGTTACACTGACTAAGCATGATGGGATCAATGCCAATGCAGTATTAACGGTGAAATTTTGGAGCTGGAGGCTGTAACACAATCAGAAGCTATGCGAAAAAGATACCGTTACCTTAGTCATTTCTCATTAACCACAACATTTCAGGTATTATATTGCCCACTAAGTTTCAATATTTAATGTTTGCTATTTTTTTCCCCTTACAAGTTTTTGTCACATGCAGCTTTGTGAACTTGATTTGAGGCGTCTTCTACCTTCCAATTCTTTGGCTCCATTCATGGATGAAATTAATAAGCGTGAAAAGCAGCGACGACGACTTGCAAAGAAGGTACACACTGCTAGTTTGACTTAGGATCCTTGCATCCCTGTTGAATGCACCACACTTGTTATTTGAATTTGTTCTTTCTTCTAATTGACAATCTTCTAAAGTGTATTAATGGGTATTGTTGTCAGTAGCTCCTGGGATTTTTTTATTTGGTTATGAAACTTGGCAAAAGATAACTTTCTTAACATTCACATCCATCTTGGGGTTTTGAATTGCTTTTTTCTAGTTAGGATTTTCTAATTCTTGCCGTACAACATTGGGAACGCAGATGTACAATCTTCAGAGAATTTATATCTATTTGACGTATATCTTATCACCATAAGAATGTAGACTAAAGCTGCATGCCATTTGTAATCTGTCATACTGTTGCCTTAGACTGTTGCTTTAGGTGAGGCAACGTTGATGAGCCTAAAAAGTTAGGGAGTGGGTTTACAATAATATTTTTGCCATCACGCTAGTTATATAATGCATCATTTTCCAACACCAAGACTGTTTTCTTTAATTGTCTTATAAATACTCAATCATTTCATTTATCTTATTTTGAAATTGCATGTCTTAATTTCCCCTTCAGGAGAAAAATGAGAGAGGTAAGGCTGAAGCTGCCTCACATATCAATCTAGTACCTTCTTCTCAGATGCAATTTGCTCAAAAGGATATTGTATTTTCATCAGATGACTTTGAAGGTATGACCTTCTTGGAAACATCCTAATTTCCTTGTGCGAGAAAATGCTTCAGTACATTTTTTTTCCCCTCTCGTCTTCATAATCTAGTATTTCACTATTACATCTGGGTTATTCATGGTCTAATTCTCATTTCAATAATCAAATGGAACCTTTCCCCTAGGTTCAACGATTATTTTCCACCAATGCACATTAACCAATTGGAATATTTCTTTATTGTTGTTTGTAAGATTTTCAATGATAATCCCATCAATGCATCAGTAATTTGTTGGTTGGTATCTACCCTGCATTAAAGATTGCTACTTTTTCAAGTTTGTGGGACCTTTTCCGACTATTTATTATTCTGTGTTCAGCTTTAACAACCAACAGCATGCCATCTAGTAGTCCTCCCACCGGTGACAGGAAACTATTCTCTGATGTAACAAGGCTTGGTTTTGCTGCGGCACACGATTCACCATCTTTAAGGGGTGAAGCAGCTGCCGATTCATCAGGCCACGCCACTAAAGCCTCTAATGTTCAAGGTATGCCTTTTGGCCAGCTTATAGATTGCTATGTCTCAACCTTCATCATAATTGTTTTTCGAGCACGTGTAGTTAAATGCAGCGTTAAACTTGGGATTTTACTGTCTATGAATCTGTCCTTGACTTCATTTTCATTGCTTCAAATATAGCTGCCGGGAACACAACGACATCGTCATTTGCTACAATTTTATCGTCTGCCCGAGAAGCGGTGAGCTCCGAGCAGCAGCACACCAATGCTTTGGTAAAGAAAGGGAAGAAACCAAACAAAGTACTCTTGTCCACTGCTGGAGGTCGTCGTTACTAATCTCGAACGAAACCTCTGTTAGTTATCAGGCGCGCCGAGTGTGTACATTTAATTTCAGAACAATAAGACGCGTGTTCAAAGTCATGCTTGAAAGATGTTGCACTTCGAGGATTTTGTATTCCTTATGTGGCGACGCCATTCTTCTTGCAGTATGGAAGAGGATCAACTTATGTATCCTATAGAAAAATCTATTATTAATCGAATAAAGTTGGATAACAATGTGAGCTCGAGCTTAATTAAAATTGTTTTCAGATAAGGAGCATATAGGGGTATTTTAGAGAAATAAAAAATTATGTCTTACTTTATTTACGAAATCTAGAAACTTCTAACTGTAGTCTGCATTTATAATAAAAAAAAATCAAGAGCCGATAATTTTTTTTTTCCTTTGGTCTTTGAGATGGTTCTCGTTCTGGCCACGTCTCCTCGGCGAGCCCACGCGTCGCCCATCGCCGACACGCATACTGACAAAATCGAACCTTGCGGGCTAAGCACCTTCCCGATTGATGATCCAAATCTCTCTATAAAAATTCAATCCATCGATCTTTGCCAACTAATTAATCCAACAACTCCACTGTCTTTGATTGCCTCCGGCGAGCTGCATCCTGTTTTTTCTTGTCCATGGAGAAGGACGCCAAGGTAGTAGACGCCCACGTTGACGCCCACGCAGAGCAGGCCAAGTGGGGGACCAGGCAGATGGGACCGCCGGCAGCGCCGTCGGCGCACCCGGAGAACCAGAAGGCCGCACTGTGGACGCTGCGAGGCGACGACGAGCGTCCCCCCTACGTGCTCGACTTCGAGCCGGTGAGCCGGTCGGCCGTCAGCCCCATGGAGAGCATCCTCGACTACTTCAATTCCTGGGCCAAGAAGGCCGAGGACCTCGCTCACAACATCTGGCACAACTGTAATCGATCGAATCTATACCATTATCTGTTTTTTTTTTTTAATGAATTTTCAGGTGATTGATACGATTATCTGTGTCGTGATTGATTCGCAGTGAAGGCGGCGCCTTCGATGACAGAGGCGGCGATGGGGAAGCTCAGCCTGTCCGCGAAAGCCATCACTGAGGGTGGATTCGAGTCACTTTACAGGCGGACCTTCCACACCGACCCCAACGAACGGCTCAAGAAGACCTTCGCCTGCTACCTCTCCACCGCCGCCGGGCCCGTCGCCGGGACCCTGTACATCTCCACTGCCAACGTCGCCTTCTGCAGCGACCGGCCCCTGTCCTTCCGGGCGCCTTCCGGTCAGGAAACCTGGACCTACTACAAGGTTTATTATACGAATCTATCGATCAATCAGTAGCTTAATCTTCCATCCAATGAACTGGATTTAATTCTTTACCGTTGCAGGTGATGATCCCGCTGGGGAAGATAGCGAGCGTGAGTCCGACGACGTCGGTCGGGAACCCGGAACAGAAGTTCATACACGTAGTGACGGTGGATGGGCACGAGTTCTGGTTCATGGGCTTCGTCAACTTCGAGAAGGCGGCGGAGCATCTGCTGAACGCGGTGGCGGACTACGCCGCGGCGGCGGCGGCGGCGTCGGGTGGAGCTGAGCGGCCTGGGATCGCGCAGAGCTTCGGCGTTTAGAGCATCAAATCGATCTATGTAATAGCACGTGTTACATCGAGTTGGCTTTGTTTGATGTGGATTGGGTTTGTTCATTGTTGATGTGGCGTGAGTTTGTATGTTTTGTATTGCAGTAATGAAGAAGAACAGAGCATCATCAGTTATAGACAGTAATGTTATTGACAGGATCAAATCACTCAGTTATTAAAGATTTAAATTTAGTGTTAAGTCCTTCTCGTCCAAGCTTAATATAAATAATTTTAACTCATCAACTAACCTAATATTAAGCAATTGAATTATAAGCTTTTCAATTATCTCGCCTTAATTATAGCCATGACTCCATGAGTTTCCATCGATCTCCTCCCCTCCATCTTTTATTTTCAACAATTTAAATCGATAAAACGGTTGTAAACCGGGATACATATACAGGAGTATAGTTCCTCTGGATACGATTATCTCTGGTTGTTATATATATTAGTTTCTTTTGATTTGATCCAATGGTTATTGTGCACTGGACTAGAGATGGTCCAGTGATTATGGTCTAGAGGATTTGAACTGCATATAAGGACCACAATCACTGATCATCCTTGGTCCAGTGCACAACAACCGTTAGATCGGAGGTAAGATTCAAATACTAATCCCCTCTTGATATGATTCAATAGTTATTGTGCACTAGACCAGGGATGATCTAGTGATTGCGGTCCAGAAAATCTGGACTGCATATATAGTTACAAAGCACATATTCTCTCCTTCACTTTCTTTGATTTTCTCCGGTCCAAGTAAGAGGATCGTTAGATTAGATCACGAGGGATTAATATATGAACCCCTGATCTGATCTAATGACCCTCCTGATTGCGGACCGGAGAGAATCAAGAATTGCGGACCAGGAGATCTGGTCCGATAGTTATTTATGAAATCATTTTTCATCCCTATTTGTTAATCTATGAGAGCATCCATATTGGTATTAATATGTGGTTATTATAACACTTAAATGATATTACAAATCAATGTGGATGGGTATTATGATATGCACATTAACAACCTTCAATTCTTTGGACGTGATTAATGAGCGAATTTTATATAAAACATTTTATAAATAAAAAAATGGATATAAAAATAAAGATGAATAAACGGATAGAGGATCTATAAATAATTAATATTAATATTAAAATGAATGTGAGTGTGATTAATAAAATGAGTGTGAGTAATAAGTTTTTTCGCTTTAAAAAAGAAAAAAGATAATGAAAATTCATGAGATGATTTTCCTTACGAGTCATAAGTTGTGGGACTAGGAAGTTCAGAACGGCATAAGAGAAGTCGTGTTAGATATGTTTGCCTTTAGTATTGTTTATCCTGTTTTCATTGCACAACTAAAAAGTAACTAAACTTGTTGTTGAGTTTAAGATTACTTAATTTTAGGTTATGACTATTCATCCGCTATAGCTGCCACATCAATCCAACACCTTTGAAATAGTGTATTGTCCGATTGAACAAGTTCTCTTGATTTCTATCCTCTTCGTACCGATGAAAATTTAAGTGGCGACACCAAAAATAAGCTAATAACATTAACAAAATATATGAGAAATTCATTAATGCATCGACAAACAAATTAAAAAGTGTAAATGTTTTGCTAACAACCACCATAAGCCTACTTCAAGTGAAAGAGTTTTCCTTTGGATTCATCTTCACAAAAGAATCCCTTTCCTCAAGGCCATCATGGTAAACTCAAGCCCTAGTCCTATACAAAAATTGATAAAAAGGTTCCTACAAGATAGAACTCGCAAGCGAAAATGGTATTTCAAACTAGAGGATGATTTTTTTTTTTTCAATTATGAGAAAATGTTGATCATTTGAAGTTGACTCAGAACGACAACGAGATTTCAGCAGTCCATGGAAACTACAGATATCACTTGTAAAGTGACCATGTTTATTGATTCCACAAGTAGCGATGAGTAGTAGAGTTTTTCAAAGCAAAAGCGTCTTATTTTCTCCTATGTGATTATAAGACTGAGGAGATCTCGCCATAGCATAAGCTTTGATGATCGTATTGCTCCATGAACACTCGCCCTGGATTAAATTTTAGTTCAATTGTTTTATCTTCCGGTATTGACATAAAATAATACTATCAAGAGTGGTTGCTATATAATTTAGGCGGTGCGATAGTTAAGACATGGAAGATTGTCATATGAGATCTAGAGATCGAAACTCGGCGCGTTCGAACATATACCTCCCTCATGTCTTGATTATTTGCATTAATGCTAGTAGTCACCCGTGATTAACCTCCTCCATGTTAACCTGAGGACGAGTTGATGGAGGTACTGGGGGTGAATAAATCACCTTTTGCCACACAAAAGTGGTTGCTATATAAAAATTAACTAGACTACACTGGGTTGGAGGCAGTACAACCCTAAAATAATATTGCCAAGCGTGATTATTATATGAAAATTGGATGGGAAGGAGCCCAGTGCAACCCTGGCTATGCCATTGTATCCATTAACAATTAAAATATATTATTTAAGTAGTTACTTTAAGTTGATTACCACAGCAGTGATGACCTTTCATAATGATAGAAAAAGAGATTGAAAATATACGTATTTATTTATCTATACCTGTGTAAGATTGACTGTACTAGGTTAAGTTCGGCTTAGTAGATATAATCTATTTTGTGTTCTAAATCTATTTTTAGGTGCAAGTGAACTCATATAAATGAAAACGTTATATTTCAGAAAATGGTATTTAAGATTTCGAATGAAAAATATTATGATACATTTATTTCATACTCTGTTTATGACAGCGGGAAGGAATTTTAAAATGGAATAATATAGTACAGAAATAAAAGTATATATCTCAGTAAAAAGTTATATCTGTAAAATTAAGGTTGTGTCGGTAAATTGTCCATTTCATTCTTTCGGTTTCAGAAACAACATTAAGGAATTGCTCTTGTTTATGTCGACTAATTAAGTTGACAGCAACAGGATGAACAATGAAAAGATGAAGAAAGAGACCTACATTTATACAAGTCGAATATGCCTATGCCACACGTTACGCTTCTTAATTTGGCGCCGAATCTGGACAATGCATCCTTTCTGTATTGACCAATTATAATTTTTTGATTTATCTTCTCACATATGGCCGTGGAACTGACCATGTGAGACCGCTAGGATGACTTTTATACATGACAAAAAAAAATAAGGCAAAAAGGACTTCATATATAAGGTCTTCCAACTCTTTTAGTTTACTAATGTGGGACTAAACACACACACATATATTATCAAAATCAAAAGAAATTATTCGAATTTTTAAACAAAAATCAACAAGATCTTGCCCCCTATCGCCAACTGATAGATACGTGATACCTTCTGAATGGAGAAGCTCATAGTGGATGTCGGATCTTGTCTCCTGGCCGCCCCTTCGAAATAGGTGACACTTGATGAATGAAGAGACAACTAACGATTGTCAGATCTAGTCCCTTCACCATTTTCTACAAGGAGAAGGGAGGAAGCGTGCATAGCTGATGTGGAGATGTCTTTCTGATAGTCATATAAACACCAATGAGGATATATAGGTCATAGGGACGATGATTTTTTCTTCTACTTACGATGATTTTATTCTACTTGAGCATCAGAATGGACCCGCGGTAGAGCCGGTCAATCCCTAACCTGTATTATCTCTCAGGTCTCTAGATCTCATAAGTTGGGAAGGGGATCTAGCTTTCTGAATAGGATGAGTCCGAGTGAGAACACTATCAAATATATTGGCATCGTGTGGAAAAATCCTACTAAAAGCTACGATGACTCGAATTGGGAAGACGATGATGGACAACGATTGGAGGAGCCACCAATATGACTTCTATGCTTGTTGATCATCTAGCAACGATTTCGATACAGTTATGTGATGTCTCTGATCGTAGAGCCTAGAGTTTGACATGACAATTGGAGCTACGCCTTGGATAGCACTCTTAAGCTACTGCATGATTTCCAAATGTTCGAAAGTGTCACCACTAAGAACCATACGTATACTTGTTTTAGTACTTTCTTTAGAAGATGTATTTCTCTTAAGTAAGGTAGATTCCTTCTCACTTTTTTAAGGGTGGATTTCTTCAAAGTTATTCTCATTCTCTCTTCTTCATAGACTCTCATAAGAATTTTCTTTGGTGTGACTTCATTATCTTATTAAGCATTGATTATACCATCTTATTATCGGCTTATTCTTCCTCTTTCTATTTGTTGCCAGTGGCTCCCCATGCAATATGTTCTCTCTCGCGTCTGAAATATATAAACATAATTCATAACGATTGAATGATTGATCATGGAGTGAGAACTACAATGCTAAAAGGTACTCCATACCATTTAAAATGACTTGATACTCTGTGATCTCTCTACCATTTAGGCCTCTCCCTGTGTTAGGAACAAAATTTGAATGCGGAAATTGGAAGAGTTGCGGTCTAGCATTAGCGATAAAAGCCACTTAGATTAGCCAAGGAGACTGCCCATCCACCACTCGAAGACCATCATCATCATCGAGTAATTAGTCGTCTAATTTCGCTTACCAATCAAAGCAAGCTCTTCAAAAGAGATTGTAGGCAAGTCATCCTTGGCTAACAAAGCAAGATCTTATCCTCATGTAAGACCTCTCTTCCACTCTACTCATTTCTCCGTGTGATGGTTTCGTTCCTTCAAAGTTGGCACGTATTTATAGCTAGCGATTAGTAATGATTTTCCAAGATATACAATATTTGATTTCGCAAAATCTGTCGGTATGGTTTGCTTTTCTTTTATGTTTTTATCATGTAGAATATATTCTACACCCTTTTTGAAAGATAAGTTGCAAAATATGCTTTCAAATTGTGTCAAACTTTTCTCTTTAAAGGCAAAAAGGCCGTCCACTCGATCTTGCTAAAGATCTTGACAAAGCTCGAGAAGGAACTTAAATGAAGGGGTTTGTGTATCTTTCAATAGAACTCGAATGGAAGGTAGCTCTAAGTGTTTTTGACCTCTAGCGGCCATTATTCCATTCTACATAAAGTCAATTCCTCCGCCACTAAGAGATGTGTTTTTTTTTGTGTCCATTGTGTATGGGTTGACCTTGGTTGAGGATTTCAAGTGATGGCGATTCAAAATTTTATTCTTGCCTTCTCCTATCAAAAAGCTTTTATGTCCCTATTTATTTCCACTATTTCTTCTTATTAGTTAAGAGATCTCTGTGTTAGAACTAAAATAATTCATATATCTCAATGATAATATAATATTATTAATTTTTAGTTTAAGTTTATTTATTTTTAAATTCTATCCAAAATATCTCATAGATATTTTCTATATTTTAAACTCATATTCTTTTTCATTTATTTTCAATATAGGACTTTCATTTATGATATTATTCACTGTAAACTTAAATCCTTATGGATTTATTTTAGCCCCCAGGTAGAATTGAGTTGGCTAGTGCGGCACAGAGTTGCTACCATATGACAAGAGTTCGAATCTTGGTAAAGCCGAGAAAAAAAGCCCTCCTCCGCATTGGTCAATTATAGCTTCCCGATTTACCTCTTCATAGATGGTCGTAGGACTGACTGTGTAGGGCCGCTGGGTGGTGGATTCAACCTTTGCTACCTTATGGATTTATTTAGATTCTAGTCAAAAGACCTCATAGATATCTTCTATCTTTTAAACTTATCATCTTTGTCATATATTTTTAATATGAAACTTCAATTGTATTCCCAACAATCTATTATTTTCATGTCCAGACCTCTCTTTAAGCATCTTATTGCTATTGACCTGCTCTGAGTCTCCCCTCAAGCATCTCACCTTCTTCATTCAAGGCTATTATTCCATCCACATGGCTCGATCTACACTATGACTCTGATATCATTTGTTAAGATCAAAATAATTCACATATCTCCATAACGATATGAGCCTAAACCCTCATGAATTCATTTTTGAGCTCCACCAAAAATGTCTTGTACCAATGAAGATATATTTACCTTTTAAACGCATGATCACTTTTGTATACTTTTAATATAAAATTTTGATTGTATTTCTAATATTTTTGACACATCATATTCAAATGGTCATACTTACTCAATGTATTTTACACTGTAATACTCGTGAAATGCTTCTACGCGGAAGGAAATGTAGGATTCTAAAAGTGAAAAATAAATAAGCAATGCTAACACAATTTGCATAATAGACTCGCAAGGAGAGTTATATATATAACTCAAAAAATCTCATTATATTTTTTTGCCCCCTTTTCAGAGGCAGGGAAATCATGTACAAAAAGCTTTTCTTTTACTGTTTTACAATAGAAACATAAATCGGTTAAGTCTCTTATACCAATCAATCTTTCTTTTGTATAAATAAACTTTTATATAAAGACTATTAGTAAAGACGATAAAAATAAGGCCGGAGCTATCAAATTATTGTAGAGTGATAGCTTTGCAGTGGTTGTATGAACTCCCTTTGCCCCTCTATTTTGAGCCTTCGAAATGGCCTTGACAAGTCTTTTACTTAATTCTAGTCGACTTGCTAGCGACTGAAATTTTGATCCTATAAATCTTAGTCTTTCCTATCAATTGTTATATTCAGTCGACTCAATACCTATCTAATTGATTCAAATCTATTACATTTGACTCAATTAGATAAGATTGCATACTTAACTTTTGAATGATTTGTGATTCTAGCTAATCAACTAAAAATTAATTTCAGTACTCAAATCCAATCCAATCCAATCAACAAGAAACCTAGCATTTTGCACGACAACTCACTTATGTTAACTCCTCCACTCGCTTGAAGTATGTAAGTGATTTTCGACTTGCTTTGTAGACCTGAGATTATTACATGAGATGGACTTCAAAACTAGTGAAGTAAGAGTTGGCAAGCTCTCGTATCCTAGAGAAGGTCATGTTTCCTTAACACGAGTTGTCATGCCCACCGATCATTGTTCAGTGGCATGTGGGACACCGAACTAGGCTCTAACCACAAGTTCCTTTATTGTATAGGTGAACTATACTATCGATAATTAATTAATATTGTAAACCTAGAAAACATTCACAAGCAAACTAAACACTTGGCTAGGATGAAACCCTATAAAACAAATACGCTACAATATGTTTCTAATCTTTCCATGATAAACTAAGATCATACACAAACTCGCCTTGTTAATGTTCATGAAGAGTTCACGAAGAAAATCCAAGCTGTGTTTTCATCAAGTTGAAGACCACAACATAAAGATGATCAGCATAATAATATCAAGAACCTTCAGTAGTAGTTTTAAACTTCACAACTATTAACTATTATTGCATGAATATTATACTTAGCATGCAAACTACTGAACTATCTCAAACAAAATTATATACTATAAAGTACTGAAGGACTTGAAAAACTTCATAACACGTCGCCAAAAGGATGTTGGAAAGGAAAAAAAAAAACTAACATAAGGATTCCAAATAGCAGTGCAGTTGAGCATCAATTAGCAGTAGACTATGGCAGTTTCTCCAGCTTCAATCTTACCCACATTCTGCAGCATGTAAGAGGGCGTATATTAAGAATGAGTATATAGGAGAGTTTGAAACTCATGAGAAGACTTTACTAGCTCAAAACAGTAATGTATTAGTAGATAGTAAATCGAACCTTTGTAGACGATATAGATGATAGAAACTCTTCGTCTTCAGGAAACAACTGGAGATTTTTGGTCTTCAACAAGTAGTCCACTGCATCTTCCTCAAAGTCCAACAAGCAACCAAGCCTAATGAGCTCAGCAAGTGAAGCAATCTGGTCAGGCATTTCAGACAATAAGCCCTTTGCTATCACATCGGCAAAATTTGTTGCATATTCAATGTTGTGCCTTTTAAGTTTCGTTCCACCGTCGTCTCTTTGTAAGAATAACTTTGCCTGATCTTTTTCCCAACGGAACATTCTGGTAGCTTTTGAATCTAAAATTGTCCCAGAGGATAGTGTCAGCTTATAGCTAACTGTAACAGGCTCATCAATTTCCAAGACTTCTACATCAAACAAATATTTGACAAGACGATGCCTTTCGGTATCAATTATATCAAGAAAAGGATCGGAAAGAAAAGCAAGCACAATCCTCAGCAATCCATTGCTCGATATCAGAGATTTCTGATCGACTTCCCTGACACTAGCACCAGTGGCTCTGAACGACTCATCCTTTTCTACAGCCTCAGAGATTGATTGAACACCAATGCTGCTATAGATCTTGTTCATATTTGCTCTAGAAAGTTTAGGAGTGGTTACTTGAGGATACCAGACAAAGATTGTTCCAGAAACCTTGTCAAACAGTTCTTTCAGCAAGAGATCATCGGGAATGAATACATCTTGTCTGTTGGAAAGAATGAGCTCATCATTACTTTCAACTGGTAATTTTGATAAGCTTCCCAGCAGAAGTTTCTCTGTGTTTCTATTCCAGTGCTTCGCAATGAAGACCCAGAAAGCAGAGCATTGCTGCACAGTAAGGTGGTGCGCTGAAACTTCCCACGAGGACCAGAGCTTGCAGTAGTCATCAATGCATGGACCAAGCCGAACCCCAAAAGCCCTTGAAAAGAATTCATGAAGCTTTGTGTCATAGTATTTATCCAAAACGAAGAGTTGGGAACCAAACAGGTCAAGCTTATCATGTAGTATGCAACTGTTGGAGCTCACCCATTCTCCACCACCCCGTGGGATCCAAATCCACTCTGCAGCTTCATTATCAGGCTCCCATTTATGTTCATTCAAGAACAGGTACACTCTCGAGATTGTAGTAATATCAGAGTGACACTTAATATGAAGTGCCAGTAACAGGCATGCCTGAGTGGCATCCACAGATACACCAATTTCTTTAAGCTCCTTTTTATAAGATGCAAGCTCAGATCCATAGAAGACATCATCAATAAAGGGACCGTCTTTCCTCTGCAAACTCCACTTGGGATCAAACAGAATGCTCTCTTCTGGAGATCTGTAGCGAAGAATTGTTTTTATCCATCTACTTTTCATCTTTTGTTTGAACTCCTTAGGAAGAGAGACGGTGTTTTCCTTCAGATTGCGAATGCACTGTAACAAGGATATAATGCTAACAGGATTAATGATAGAGGTATCTCTGGGAAGGTTGATACTATCTATGACAAATTTAGCTCCCTCTTTGAAGTCAACTACAACACCAAAGGCCTTGAGCTCATTTTTGAAATCATTGATCTGGTTGGAGTGACCATAAAATGCAGAATTACCGTCGATAAATGGAAGATTTGTTATAGTTGAGATAGGCTCCCACTCTGGACCAAATAGGATTGAAGCTCTTGGAGATCTGAATCCAAGATTAGTATGCAACCATTCCTTCTCAAGGGAGAAAAGGAAAAGATCATGTGGGAATGTAATTTGCTTTTTGACAAACTGCCTATAACATGTTAACAATGAAAGAACATTTTTGTTTGTGATCGATGTTTTCTTTAAAAGGAGATTCAATCGAGAAACAATAGCTTCTGAGAAATCATCTATGGTTACTGCTACTCCAACTTTCCTTAGCTCAGCCTGATATGACCTGATTCTACCGCCATACATTGCCTCATCTATTACCGGAATGCAGCTGACAACCTGAAGAAGACATTCCCATTCTAAGACAGCCAGAAAAGCTACACCTGGATTTTGATAGCCAAGCTGGGTCTTCAACCATTTAGTCTGTGATAACTTTCCGATGAGATTGTCAGGAATGTTAGCATTTCGTATGCATTCAAGTATGAAAATGGCAGCATCAGCAGAAACAGAGCTTGAAGGCATTTTAAAGTTATCAACCACAATCTGATAATTTTTGTTGAATCCAACCAAAACACCAAATAACTGCAGCTCAGTCTTGTAATCAGCAATCTGTTCACCGTAGAAAGAAGTATCTATGAACGGGAGATTACTGACATGTGATGCAAGTGTCCATTCTGAATCAAGCAATATGGATTGTGATGGCAATCTGAAACCAACTGATGTTTTTATCCATTTTGCACTTTTGGTGCTCTGAATTAGATA
>JBBPFQ010819052.1:0-12685 GCA_037974815.1 Kaempferia elegans
GCGTGTGAGAAAGTATATATATATATATATATATATATATATATATATTTACTGCACGATTTATGAAATGGGGCAATGCATGAATCGATGCCTTCAATTAGAAGGCACAAAATCGCCATCACCCATTAAGTATTAACCAAAACAAATATTTTTCTTCAGGATTAAATAACAAAATCAAATATATAAAGATCTAGCTAGATTCTTGTTTTGACTCCATCTTCACAAGTCATAATTGACGGTCGACGCTAGCTACCTCTTTGCATGTCATATTAAGAGCCAAGAGGTTTCCCACCAAGCAAGCAGCATACTTTTTGCCGATCTCAAACTCAATTAATTATGTTTAAAAAAAATCGTATTATTTGATAAAGAATTATGAAGTTATAATTGACAAAGACCAAGTCAACGTTAGTCTGCAACCATGGACAAATACAAACTGTGTCAACCCATGGACGCATGCGCATATGGCCCTGCAACAGCCTTGCTCCACGCAGTGTGAAACATCGATCTAAAGGTCCAACCCTTGTCGCACTCCGGAGATCCTCGATCGCTAGATCTTCAAGTATATGTATATGTCAATTACTCCAGCTGTTCAAATTAATTGCTACAATTAATGTTTGTTAACTTTTAATTAATTATTCTGATACTACGTCTTTAATTAATCGCAGAAGCGTTCCTTCTTCCTTGAAATTTTTGAGATGAAAGATATTATTTAACTCAAAGTCAAAGACGATTTGGTAGTCAACTAATAATAACTTTAAATAAATGAAAACAAGTTGCAGCAAGTCATCGCTACTGATTGAGTTGAGCCTCACCCAACGCAACGCAACGATTACGGCGGATCGGATAAAGGAGCCGTATTTGTCTCTTCTTCCTCCGTCCTTGTCCCCCGGCGAGCCCCCGTTCGGAGCTCAGAAACTCGACATCTCCTTCCATGGAGCTGCATCGCTAGCTTCTGATCGATCGAGCTCGATTCGCTTTATTCATGCGTGCCTCCGCTCTTGGCAAAACCCGGGTATACATTTGTGTCGAGAAGGTGCTCCCTGCTCTTGTGAAGCTCGTCGATGGGAAATTGCTTGGGCACCAACGTCAAGGCCGAGAGCTCCTCCCCTGCTGCCTTCTCTTCGGGTACGAAGCTTCACCCTTTTTGCTGATTTGAGCTATTTGAAAAGCTTCGGTGGGATCTCCGTTTCAATCAATGTATTCTTTTGGTTACTTTTTATGTGTTCTTCATGATTTTTTCAGTACGTACGTAGTTTAATCGAAAGTTGATGTTTTTAAACGATCTGAGTCATATTCGGAGTGGTTATATCTGGATTCATAGGTGGAGAATCTCAATATAGCAGCACCACCAGTAAGGCAAACGACTCGAGCGTTTCTAGCAGCAAGGTGTCTGCTTCTTCATCTCTGCCTTCCACTCCGCGGAGCGAGGACGATATCCTGTCATGTTCGAACCTGAAGAGCTTCGCCTTCCACGACCTGAGAACCGCCACCAGGAACTTCCGGCCGGACAGCATGCTGGGAGAAGGAGGTTTCGGTTCCGTCTTCAAAGGTTGGATTGATGAAATCACATTTGCAGCAGCCAAGCCCGGGAATGGACTAGTCATTGCCGTAAAGAAACTCAAACAGGAAGGGTTTCAGGGCCACAGGGAGTGGTTGGTCAGTAGCTAGCTAGCTACCAATTCTTTCAGCCTTGAATTCTTTAGAGTATAGATAATTGATTGATATTCAACTAATGTCGATCTTGAATCTTGAATCTTGTAGGCAGAGGTTAACTACTTGGGTCATTTGTCTCACCCTAACCTCGTAAAGCTCCTCGGATACTGTCTGGAGGATGAACATAGGCTTCTTGCGTATGAGTTCATGCCTCGGGGCAGCTTGGAGAATCATCTGTTCAGGAGTAAGTTCTTTGTGATCGATGGCATCTACCTTCATTGCAATTCTAGCCTTATGTTTCATGCTCAGCAAAATCTATTGCGGTTCAGGGAGTTCACAGTATCAGCCACTTTCGTGGAATATCCGCATGATGGTCGCCCTTGGAGCTGCAAAAGGACTTGCTTTTCTTCACAGTGGCAAGGGCAAGGCAAAGGTCATCTACCGCGATTTCAAAACCTCCAATGTGCTCCTCGATTCAGTATGTGGTTCATCTCTCGTCCTCGCAGTGCAATGTGTATATATATATTCACTCAATTTGAATACTAATCGTTCTTCCTTTAGCAGAACTACAATGCGAAGCTTTCTGATTTTGGATTGGCAAAAGATGGCCCGATTGGGGACAAAAGCCATGTCTCTACTAGGATCATGGGAACGTATGGATATGCTGCTCCAGAGTATCTCTCAACTGGTAATTTGCTTCACTTTTGTTGATATATATGTAGGTGTAGTATTTCTACAATTTTACTTATCATCTAGAAACTTTGTTCAATCTATCCACATTTGTTGTTATGTTTGTGTCAGTTAAATTATGACCTCATTGTGTTCTTGATGATACTATAACTTGAGACATGAACTGGATAGCTGACTCGCTCAACTTTTAACAGGTCATTTGACATCGAGGAGCGATGTTTTTAGCTTTGGAGTTGTTCTTCTTGAATTATTGACCGGTCGACGGGCCATTGACAGGAACCAACCGTCTGGACAACACTCTTTGGTGGAGTGGGCAAAGCCTTATCTCATGAGCAAGAGCAAGCGAAGCACTACGAACATCATGGATCCCAGATTGGAAGGTCGGTACTCGGCGACTGGAGCCCAGAAGACAGCTGCTCTTGCACTACAGTGTCTATCCATGGAAGCGAAGGACAGGCCAACCATGGATCGAGTAGTGACTGCTTTAGAACAGCTTCAAGATGCTAATGACAGGTAGAAGTTCTAAGAACAAACCTAAATGAAGCAGACAGAGAGCAAGCACCAATTGTTCAAGGGAGTGACAAGAAGTTGAAACTTAATAGAGAGGATAATAGAAAAGGTTGATTGTTCAAGGGCCTTAGCATTTGATCTTAGCTGCTAGCTGATCAACTCTCTTATATTTAGTAATCAGTCTGAATTATCTGTTGTTGTAAATATCTTGAGTGTTGTTCATCTAGTCGTTCTGAATGATTTCATCCCTAATGACTTTCACAGGTATGCTCAGTAGCAGTTCAATTCCACATTGATATTTTTTATATCTGTCAATGAGCTTCTTGACAAGAGCTCTAAGGAAGACCATATCTTTCAAGTAAGAGCGAGATCACGATTTCCAACCCTTGAAAGGGTTGGACTCTCCTCCTGGATAAGATTTCTAGTTCATCAAGGATTAAGTTCTCCAATAGCGGCTCGCCTCATGAGTTAAGTTATCAGGAAGGCCTCTATTGAGATAAAAACACTTGATAAGAGCAATTCAACTTCTTTAAATTCGACATCCCATATTTGAGACTGATTATGTATTGCAAGATCATGAAATCCATATCAAATTAGCTAAACATCTCCATCCAATCCAGATGACATCCAAAAATTACATGGACTAGCAAAGGTTCATAGATAAAAAGCCCTTCGCTCAAGCATTTCTCTTTTTTCTTTTGTTTTTTTTTGTTAGTTTTTGCAGCATCAACATTATAATAGAATCAACTAAGCAACAACAGTGGTCTCAATTGCAATCTTGGTCGAGGGTTTATTATCCTCTGATCTCTCAGCTTCCTCCCAGAGCTCAGACAATGCTTCCCTCATGTCATGGAGACTTTCCAAAGCATGGTCTGCGCCGTTGATTCTTTCAGTAGTACCAACCTGAATCCACGAATAAGCAACTTACATGATGGAAAATTTCTCAGATTTTTAAGTTCTAGGCACCAAGAGATTACCAAAACAGTATGCATTCCAATCTCTTTTCCCGACTGAATGTTCCGAATACTGTCGTCGAAAAAAATCTAGAACACATTTAGATTTGACAACGTCAACTAGCATTCTGAATCCTGCAAAGGGTGATGGCCAAATTACATAGGAAATGCAACTTACAGTTCTCTGGGGATCAATGTTTGCAATCCTGAGAGCATGCTCCATGGCTTCAATGGATGGTTTACACAATATTGATGTCTTTGGTAGATCAACATTTGGATCAGGCTTCGATAAGTAGCCAATTATGTCAAAGATGTTGGCTGAATTATCTTCTCTAGATGAAGAGGATGGTGGGTTTAGTGTCTCAAAGCAAATAACAGTATCAAAACAATCTTCAAGATCCAGCTTCTTAAGCACTTTAGCAGCATGAGCTCGATCACCATTAGTGAATATCTATTCATTCAGGTCGATTCATGAGCTTGTTAGTGAAGTGAAAAAAAAAAATAATAATAAAGTTGAATCAGAGGGGTTGCCCCAGAAACTCACAACTTTTCGAATTGGGAGGCTCAGCAAGAGTTGATTTATAACAGGATCTGGCTTTAGTGTTTCATACGGTAATCTTCCATGGACAAAGCTATTAAACCACAGGAAATCAGTAAACTCTTTGATTCACTAAAACCATAGAATGAAACATGTGAAGCAAAGATAAAAAAAAACAATGACAGAATCAAACCTATGGAAATCATCATAATCGAAGTTATAGCCAATGGCCTGAGAAACAAGTAGAAAACTTCTCATTACTGCAAGCGCACACCTTTATCGAACATGAATATAACAAGTACCTTTAAACCAGCCATTGTTGTTCCATAGTTCTTATACAGAACAGTACACAACTCCAGTAAATTGCTTTCTTCAACCCCTAATTTTTCAACCATATATTCTGAAAAATGATAAAATATGCGTCTCAATTCTTAGGGAAAAGTTGATATAGAAACAAAATAGAGACCATAAGATTAAAAAAAATAAGGCAATATAATGATCTACCTAAAATATTCTTGCGGCACTCTGCGGCGATTCCGGAACTCAACGGATAGAGGGTGTCGTCAAGATCTAAATTTAAAATAAAATTAAAAAAAACAAAGACAGAAGGATTATTATGCCATAACTTCAAACCTATCACCAAATAGCCAAATGTGAAAACATACCGAACAAAAGGCAATCATATCCGATATTAGCTTTCGTGCACATCTCCTTTGATTCCATATCCATAGCTCACAGCTTCAGAATCATATACGTAATGTTAGGAAAAAGAAAAGCATGAAGAACAAAGGTTTGATTTGGACCAACTCTCCGGTCTCCCAAAAGATCAAGTTTTCATCTTTTTTATCAATCATAGACCAAATGTTAGAAAACCCAAAAATAAAAAATAATGGTAAAAATCTCGACTTTGGCCAACCATCACTCCCCAAAAAAAACATTTCAAAATTTCATTTTCTTGTACCATTAAACTTCGTGCATTACTATATACCAATGCCTTTCCACTTTCCAGGATTCATTTCAATCGAAAGACGAGAAATGAAAACTTACAGCGATCGAATTAGGGCGAAAGAAAAAAATGCGAAGCTTAGCAAATAAGATAGGAAGAGAAGGTCAGTACCTTGGTCCTCCACGGAGCAGCTCGATTGGCAAAAAAGGGCGAAAAGGAAGGAGAAAGCGAGCCTTAGGAGGCGCACCGATTTATATCGGCGAGGCGTCGGGTCGCCCCCCACGACCGCCAATAACAAACGAGCAAACACCCTACGTTTGAATTAATAATAGTACGTATTTCATTAGGAATATACTAAGAATAAATGGATAATCCGCATAATACGCAGAATTATATTTTTATTTCATTTTTCAAAAAAATACATATTCAATGATTCAATAATAACGTACCATATTAAAAAAATAAAAATTCTCAAATTGAGATTAGTGAAAAATGTTAATAAAATATTTCAGCTTAAAATATACTATATAATATAAATTATTACATCCTAATCTCATGTGTAATAATATATAATATAAATTAAAAGCTTGCTGCAAATTAGTTGCCCTATATATATTCTTGTCGATTAAAAAATCAAGCATTAAAATATTGACAAATTAGAGCTCATCACGTGTAATTTTTTATTTTTTTTTATGTAAAAAATATTAGCATTTAATATTAGTAATCATCTTTAATAAATGAATATGTTATACATTAACATAATGTCGATATCAATGTCGAAATGAAAAGGACAAAAAGAATTTCTACTCGAAACAAAGACCAAAAATTAAAGCAAAATTTAACTTAATGAAAATTTCTATGTTTGATTAAAATAATAAAATTCTAATAATAGTTTTTATAAAATTTTACAATCATTCATAGGCAGATTTGGAAAAAAAAAAATCATTTTAATTTAGATCTACTCAAATCTAATAGATTTAAAAGTGCCTAATTTAAAATCAAGCTGAAAGCCAACTTCATTAAAAAAGAGGAAATTCCAAGTCTCAAAATCTAGCAAACTTGAAGAACAAACACCCACTAAACTTTAAGCTCACTAGACAAGACAAATGCCATGCGCACAATTGATGGATGATCTCAACGCTCACTAGTCTTCATCTTCTTCAACCTTCTGGCCGAAGCCTCTTGGCCCAGACCTTGCCTTCACCTTTGCCTTCTTACCTCCCTTCTTCTTCTCCTCCTCCTCTTCCTTCTCAAACTTGTCCTTTTCTCTCTTCTGCAGGAAATCTTGCACCGCCAGGTAGATCACCTGCTCCACAATCAATTCCTTACTCACTCCGCGAAATCAAAATTTCTCCTTTAGGAAGTCGGTGGAAATCAACAGGAACGCCGGCAAAAAAGAGGGCAAAAAGAACTGTTTTCGAAAGGAGAGATTGGATTTTTACCCCAATGGTGAGAACGGAGAGAACGACGAAGGCGACGAAGAGGAGAACGGAGATGATGGTGGATGCAGCGCTGTCCTCGGCGGCGGCAGGAATCAACTGCTGAGCCTTCTCGATTGCTGCGTCCGCAGCGGGCGGTGGAGCTTCTTCCGCGCCGGCTGAAATCCGCCCAAATCGAGAGCTTTGGAGCCAATCGCCGCCCCCAGGTACGCTTCTCCTCGGAGATAGAGGAGGAGAGGAGAGTGGAGGGCTTCTCCTTCCATTGCGGTAGAGATTGTGGGAGGAGAAGAATTTGGGAGGGGAGACGAGGAGGAGGAGCGGAGATGCGACTGGCACGGTTGCCATCCTTTCATCTGCTCATCCCCTCAGACAAGGAAGCAACGATATCTTTAATTCTAAGCGAAGAGCCGTTGGATTGTCTATTGACGGTCACGATCTGAATTTTAGACTTACCTCCAAAATTAAATATCTTCATGTATCGTTGCGATCTTGCCATTGGACAAAGTTCTCTTTAAGGTTTGACAAGTTTCTACAAATTCTCAAGTACCAACATTCTTCAACTCTAAATGATTAATTTATCCAACTATGCTTCCATTTTCTAAATTTAACAACCACAGATATAATTAGGCTAGATAAATATGACGGTGAAATCAAACAACTATGCACAAATAATATTGTCAACGGTTAAAGTAAATTGTCAAATGCAAAGGAAGAGTAACACAATTGTAGCTACAATGTAGTTCATCAATCAGCAACTGTTAATTCACAAATGGACACCTTTTTTTAGGGAAAAAAAACAAAGATCTCTCTATTCAAAAGCAAACTCTAAGAGATTGATACGGCCTATTACATCTTTCACAAGACAGAAAACCTTACGAAAAGAAGTTTTGCAAGATGAGAGCTCTTAAAACATGACACCTAACTCAATTGATACGAAGAGAAGGTAAAACCCGCAATACCTCCCGGGATACATTTCAGCTCGAGCTTCTGATAAGGGCTGCAATTTACCAAACCAAAGATCATTAAAACCTGATAAGCATTTTTTGATGAATGATCAAAGAAATGCAGGATAAAAAAATGGAGGATCCCAGCAACCTGCTATTTGGGTCATAATAGAAACCATTAATAGAGCCGTCACTACACGAGAAGCAAACATAGTAGAAGCCGGCGATGGTCAGGCCGCAGTCTATTCCAACATTTACGAAGTACTGCTCTTTCCATCTCTGGAAGATGGAAAAATAATTCACAAAATATTACATACAAAAACTATATGATCACAACAATCGTGCTATTATGGTTATTGAGTTACCATAAATATGTATGGGTAATTACTCAGGTCCAAATTTTTGCCTCCATCAGCCTCAACCTGACTCTGGAGAGGAAAATAGGGTTCAGAAAAGAAGAGTCATAGAGATGCAGATTTTATCAATAGATACTCACCAATAGGGGAGTAAAAGATTGAAATTTCAACCAATGTCTAATATCATCCTCTGGCCTGCCAAAACAATGTTAAAGGAAAACAAGAATAACTTATCATCATTTTGCACTTTGCAGAATAGGCATAGAAAGTAATAGAAACTGCAAAGCCATACGTGGCTTCCCACTTTCCGGTGAAAAAGGTGTAATTCCTTCCATCGACAAGTTCTCCCTCCCAGAAAGTAACTACCTGAGAACCAAGGAACCGGAAAAAAAAAAAGAATTTAATTGATGAGACTGCAGAATCCAGATAAAATGGTTACTTCCTATGGATAATAAATATGATGTTAAAAGCACTATAAATAAATATATAAATGCAGAAAGAATGAAGTTGGTAGATCTTACAGGGGTATCTGCTAAGGGGACGTTTAGTGCTTCCATTGTGCCACATAGATAACCATGATCGTTATCAATTCCTTGGATTCTCACATTAACCTTCCATGCTTCATCTTTCTGCAAGCTTGAAACGTTTTGAGTACCAGAAAAAGCCTGAAAAGAAAAGGTAGCTATCACATAAAATGACGACATGCAATAGAAGAATGAATGAAGAAGTATGTTTGATATGGGAATATCAAAGGACCTTACAATTCATACGAGACAAAAATTATTGCATAAACCAAGACGGTTAGTCCTAACAAAAGCTCTTTGTTTCAGAAATGTACACAAGAATAGAAATACTAACAGTTTAATGAGGCAACATAAGGATATCAGAAGGTTTAAAGATATTAAATACTCACCCTCCCAGCACTCAGAAGACTACAAGAAGGAGGCGGAGGATGTCCAGCACTTGAATCTTGTCCTGCAGATATTTTCATTCTTCAGTAATATAGATGATGAACTTCAAAGATTGCTAAGGGAAAAAAAATGTCAGAAAGTATTAAAAAACATCTAGGTTACAAAACTATATCAAGCATCAAATAGTCAGAATGTGAGAAAATGATGCTACAAAGTGCATGCCATAGATGAGCAGTCATCTGAAGCGGATCAATTAAGCTGCAAACCTGTATGATTGCCAAGCAAAACCAAAGACCAAAGACATTTTTACAACAAACAAAGGAAAAAAATTTCATGTCCAGAAAATTGAGATTGTGAAATTGGAACCATAAAACTAACCAACTCATTCTTAAAGCATATATGTATTTAGTTATAACCATAAAACTAACCAACTCATTCTTATCAATGGAAGATATCAAACAAAAAAAAAAGAACAGAAATCATTATGTTGTACGATTCATTCTTGTAATCGTATTATTTGTAATTAAGACTATCTTATAGCAATGAAATAAACTTTCATCTTTCAACCTCAACACTAATCATATTCCACATACCAACATAAAATGCCTTTTACCTAAATCTAGAGACCTGTTCTTTCTACCTAGACTTTCATCATTAAAAGAGATTAATCATACACGACTTTCAGAAAAGTTACTACTCCACGCTAAAAACCATATTAGCTAATGAACCAGGAGATACATCAACAAGCAAATCAGAGAGGAGACATATGAGGCTCAAGTACAGTCAAATAATCTATGATCAGTACTTGCGCCGAGCAGTTGGGTGTAGAGTCTGTGATTAAGTATGCCCCCGCAGACTTAAAATGAATTTATGATTAGTTTTGTGCACTACGCCAGTCCTATCTAATCCAATTAAGCCTATTTTCCGAGGCTTACACTGTCCATGGGCATGGCTTAGAGCTCAGATTGTGCCAATCTGTTACAGATGACCCATGCAGAAGTTCCACAGCTAAATTAGTTGCTATTACAGTACATAACACCAAAAGTAGCATTCAAAATTCAAATTGCATACGACTTTCTTCCCCGCAGATGTGTGTCCAACGGACCAACTAAATACCAACTCTCCAAGTAGAAAGAGAATGGATACCGAAGATGAAAACACTATATTAACCACAAAAATAAAATAAAATAAAATAGATCCTGAACCCGCAAGCGGGCATCTCATCATTCATCTTACAGATGAATGGATAACGGAACTTCGCAAACCGAAATCAAATAAAAAAAAAGAAACAAATCTTTTCTAAAAATGGAAAACCGATCGCCAAAAGAAAAAGAAATTAATCTAACATAGCACATGAACATGGCCAAACCTAGGCTGCGACTGTGCAGAAAACCCTAGGAAGCCTCATTTCAGAAGCATTTGAGGTAGAAAGAGCCGAGATCGAAAGCCTCACCCAAGTCTTGAGAAAGCGTCGAGCTCTCCACTCTAACCGGCATCTTCCGCAACCAAATGTGATCGATCACAAACTCGAGATCGAGAGAGCACGTCAGTTAGTGACTCGTTGGGAAGACCTGCTGAGCCGGGCTACACCAAATGGGCCGAATTGTGCCATACCAGAGCCCAACACGGCTCGGCCTTCATATTTTTCAACAAAAATGATTAAAATCATTAGGAATCTGATAACGGCTCTTTCTGTTCTTCCTCCGCCATTTTCTTTACTGATGACTAGCGAATAGAAAAACCGCACAGCAGAGAAAGAGGGAGAGACGAGTGACAGATTCTTCTTGGGCCTTGTACGGTCTCCCACGCCATTAATGACCCTCCTCCTCTCTCCCTAGCTTTCCCTCTGCCACCACACTGCATTCCTATCATCATCGCCATAGATCTGCGTCGACGTCCTGCCATGGTTGGAGAAAGGCGTGACCTCTGAAGGAAACATACCTCCGCGCCTCCGGATCTTTGCGATGCTGCTGTATCCTCCGGTTTCCTTCTTCCTCCTCGCCGTCTTTCTCCTCCTCGCCGCCTCTTTGTCCTGTGGAAACTGTGAGGAGGCCGGACTCGGTTTCCGCTTCTCTTTCGACGGATCGTTGAAAGATCGGAGCTTTGGGGCGGAGTTTGATCTCTACGGCGACGCGGAGGTGAGTGGTTCGGCGGTCAGGATCACGCGTCCGGCAAATGCGAGATCGGGGCGGATGGCGTACCGGAAACCGACCAGATTCTTCGGCACCAAACTAGGGTTTTCTTCTTCCTTCTCTTTCTCTGTCTCTCACGGCGGCGGCGGCGGCTTCGCTTTCTTCTTGTCCCCGGCTAGTGCTCTTCTTGAAAGGGGGAACGACGATCGTGCTGAATCCTCGACCAGTCTCATGGCAGTGAGCTTCGCGTTGGCAAAAACTGGCAATCTAAATGGAAGCCTCGTCGAGATCACTGTCTCCGGCGAGGTGTCGGCTAAAAGCAGCAATCTTTCCGTCAATGGCTCTGTGCCCTACCTTAACGGAGAAGAAAAGTTGCATTCTTTGATTGATTTCGATGGAGACTCAAAGATAATTCAGGTGAAACTTTGGCGAGATAAACATTCAACGCCGATGAACTCACCGACTTCTTACGCCGTCGATTTGTCGTCCAACTTCTTGCGGCGAGAGGCAGTTTTGGTGTCTTTAACCTCTTGGAATCGCAATTCCACGCAGAGCATCAGCATCTACTCCTGGAATTTCACGGCGAGGCATGGAGCTCCATATCTGATGCATTCAGAGCCCCTGGATCCCAATTCATTCCTAGTCCGGCCAACTCAGAATCCTCCGGTGCATCCAAGAAGAGCTTATCCCTGGGGAATCTTCATCGCCATGGTGTTCGCTGCTGCATGCTCATGGACAGTGGCCGGTGGCTAGGTTGGCGTTCTCCCTCATGTTCGTGTTGGCGGAGCTAGGTTGGCGGTGGCCGGTGGCTCCTGTAGAATTTTCCATGGGCGTCGACTACGGAACGGCCGGAGATGCCGAAGAGAGACGGGGTGGAACCGGCGGAGGAAGAAGCGCCAAGGGAGAAACCAGTGGCAGTGGCGGAAGATGAGGCGGCACCAGAGGCGGTAGGAGCGAAGTTGAAGGGGGAGGCGGCGGAGGAAAGCGAGAAAGGGGAGGAAGCGGAAGAGAGTGAGGGTTGGGATGGAAAGGAGAAGGACGACGACGAAGACGACGAGGAAGAGTTGAAGGAGAACGCTTTCGACTCTCCCGATCTCCTTCTTGGCACCGGCGGACGTTATTTCTAGGTTTGGTTCATCACAATATTACAGTGTTACACAGCCATAGTAAAAAGTTATTAAGAGTCGTGGGCTAGTCTATTGTCCGGCCCGAGCCTTGCCTGAAACCGGCCCGAGCCCGGTTCAAAACCGGCCTAAAACCGGACCGAAACCGGCTCAAATCCGGTCCGAAATCGGCTCGAAATCGGTCCAAAACCGGTCCGAAATCGGCCCAAATTCGGCTGAAACCGGCCCAAATCCGGTCCAAAAGCGGCCAGAACAAGACCCAAAACCGGCCCAAAACAGGTCCGAAACCGGCCCACGTCCGGCCCTATCCACAGGGAAAAAAATAATAGAAGAATAATTATTTATTATGGTTAAAATGGAGGCCCGGCCTGAAACCGGCCCAAATCAGGTACGGAGCCCGGCCAGAACCGACCCAAAATCGGCCCGAACCCGGTCCACAACCGGCCCGAACCCGGTTCACAACCGGTCCAAAACCGGCCGAAACCCGGT
>JBBPFQ010819581.1:0-12680 GCA_037974815.1 Kaempferia elegans
TTAAATACTCTTTGAAATATTTAACAAAATTATTTATAATAATTCTGACTAAAATTATTACAACTTATTAGATATATTAGACAATAGGAATTTTGAAATATTGGCTCTATTGTTGTTGTTGTTTTTTTTAATCTTTTTTTGGAAAAAAATAAATTATTGGTCACAAAAAAATGAAGTTGTTATTTTATTGTGTTTAAAATAAATTTAAATATCTCCATAATGATATTATATTATCAAGGTTTAAACCTTTATATTTTTACTTTGAACTCTATTAAAAATTTTCAAAATGGGAATATCTTTATTTTATAAATTTATGATCTTTCCTCTATATTTTTAATGTGAAATTATATTTATAACCTTACAACACCCTAAGAGCATCCACATCAGCTTCTTTATTTAAAGTTTTTACTCTAAATTTTAGATAGGGTAACTAAAAAACATTTGCATCAGTTACCATATTTATTTCCTAAATTTAGAGTTTATGAATACTTATTATCTAAATTTAGAGAATAAAATCTTTACCCTAAAAATAAAATAATATTTCTTTCAATCCCTCTCTTTCCACTCAATCTCTCTCTTTCACTTATTTAAAAAATATAATAATAAAAAAATGAATGAGATCGAAAAAATAATAAAAAAATAAAGATAATAAAAAAATTATGATAACTAATGTAAAAGGTGATTATCTAAATTTAATAAAGTTGATAGTTTACACGTAAACTTTATATATATAATAGAAAAACTGATCTTGAAGATAACTCCATACATATTTAAAAAGGAGATCAATTATAAAGATTTATTTCACTTTAATTGGATGATACAACACGAGATAATCTGAAATAATATTGGTAAACATCTCGATCAATTAATTAATGTAGATTACGAAAGCCATTGCCAGTTATTTGGCAACTGGAGGTCGAGACAACACACGGTTTGACTCGGACCCAGCAAGTTTCAGACTTCCCATGCCAAAAATGATTCGCCGTCATCGACAGCGACTCGGTTGACTTAACAGTTGGTCAAACGCTGAAAGCCCTAATTTTGTAAGGTCCAAATGGAATTTAATTAATTAGCGAATCGACTCTCTTACCGTCTTACGCGGTTAATTTAGGTCGGCGGAAATAAAATTTGTGAAAACATTTCATAATGTTTTTTTCTATCTATTTATTTCGTAAAATAAAAAGATTATTTTTCTTATTTAATGTATAGCGTGTTAGTTACTTATTTATTTTGCTTTTTTTCTTATTTAAAATTATAAAATTCTCTCAATGTATCTAACTTGTTTGATTTTCATTTTATCCATTTTATCACCTACTATTATGGTATTACATTTGAAAATTTAATACCACTGTGATATTGATTTTCAAAATACAACACCAATATAATATTGATATTCAAAATACTAGCATTTTTTTTTTTCAAAATACAATGCTATAGTGATATTGATTTTAGGATTTTATATAGTGTAGTGTGGGTTTTGATATTGATTTTAAGATTTATGTGGTAAAAGATAATTCGTTCACCCCAGCACCTCCGTCAATCCGTCCTCTAGTCAACACGGAGGAGGTAAATCACGGGTGACTATTAATTGTCAAGACATGAGGGAGGTATATGATCGGACACGCCGAATTTCAACTTCTAAATCTCACGAGGCAACCTCCCATATCTTAACCATCGCACCGCCCAGAGGGGACTTGATTTTAAGATTTATGCTACATAAAATTGATGTAAATTTTTGAAATATAGCAATAATATTATTTTTGAATCTAACACCACAATGAGGAGTAAAATAGAAAAGAAATGTACTTTTTTTTAAAAAATTAAAAATTAGATCCTTTTAAGTTAGTTATGCTTAAATTTTTACAAAAATTTAAAAAATGATAATTCTACAATTGCCTTTTTTTAATCCATTTAAATTGGATGATAATCTTTTTCCCTTCCTGAGGACTATAATTTTCCTCCCCAATTGACTTGTAATTTTTTCCCTTTCCCGTTCTTAGATTATTTTTTTTTCTTTTTAAGAGATTTTTTTTCACCTCAAATTTCTTTCCCTTCTTGAATCCAATCCATCCATCAAAGTATAGTCATGAGGGAAGTTTCAAAGAATTCAATAGATTCAATTTTTTAATTTATTTTAATAACATAACACAACACAGGTAATTAAATAATTCCCATAAGATCTGGTCCCCGTGGTCTTGGTCGTATGGCGGCTGGGATTAATGAATACTAATTGGTACTCTTTTTTCTAATGGCCAATTAATGCAATTAATGACTCTCTCTTCCTAATGAACTGTTCTTGACTTTTCCAAGATTTCAAAGTTCAAAGGAATCAAATCAAATTGTCTTCTTCTTCTTTTACATTTTTTTTAAAAAGGTAAACAAAACCAAGTTGTCGATGTGACGATGTTAATTGGTCGCTAATTAGGGAGTAGAAGATGTGACGATGGATTACGATTGTTTGAGTGTGATTGTTCAAGCTGAATGAGTCGACCGAGATAGGTAAGTTTCGCTGACCAATCGATTGAGAGTTAGGACGACCAAGTAAACTCAAAGGCTTAGAAAGACTGAGTTGATTAGGAATAGACAAACCGAGCAAATCTAAAGGTCAAACAAAACAGAGTATGTTGGACTACTATAATCAAACAAACTGAATCAATTGTTCAGCTAAATGCTCGATGTTTCATAGCAAGATCACCAGTTGGCTGAAAAACTAATTCAGGTTCAAAATGAAGTTATGAATTTTGAACTTTTGAACAGGAATAATTAGACTCCGCGAGCAATTGAACCCAACTACCTCTCAATCTACCTTCCGGACGCAAGGTCGCTCTCTACCATTGTAGGGCTCTTGGCTTGCTTGAGAGGGACTAGCCAATGCCTGGCCTGAAAAAGAAGATACAAGTAACTTGGTCCTTTCTCCTTCCCACCTCTTTCCTTTCTCTCCTCTCCTCTCCTTTACTTTCCATACTCTTCCTCCCCTTCTATCGATCGATTACACTATCTCAATCTTTACTCCCTGAATGTCAACAACTTGTACTAAGAACACACTGATCACTTTGAACAGCTATAGCATCTATATCAAACGTCTATACTTCAACCATCAAACTATTCCCCAAAAAAAGATGCAATATTACAATGGAATTGATATAGACGGCTGCTATCACAATTATGAGAAAGTTGTAGTGCTATACAAAGAACTGTAAACTAGAATGATATAACTTTGTTGTATCTGTTTCATTTATATTTCTTACATCAACCGTGAATTCAACATTTTTAGAATGATTAAATTCGCTAACAAAATAGACAAAGGGACAAATTTCATATCACACTAATTCAATGAAAAAGAAAGAACTTGTATTTGACAATACATATGACTGGGAAAGGTGGTTAGAACGTACCCCTGCAAAACTAAGCTCCAGGGAGTAGTGTCCGTATCTAGTTTGGTGTTGAATCGTAATGTTTAGTACATACTCGAGCTTCAAAATCAAGTTTTCTCCTTGCTGCTATTGTTTCTCTGACAAAATCCATTACCGCGTGTGCTAAATTCCAAGTGTAAACAAGCATTTCCTCCCTGATGTTACCGAAGTGATGAGCTAATTTCTTGTACACCGTCCGGATATTTAGTGTATCAGTTAGGATGTCTTTGTCTTTATCAGATTCCTCGGCCCTTGGTTCTTCAATCAAACCATAATTTGGATGATGTAGAAGGGATGACAAGAATGTGGATCAACAAAATCAATATGAGACTGACCATATGAAGGATATCTAACTTTTAAGAGATACCCAAACTCCAAACACATTCACAACCATTGCGTAAATTCAAACCAGAGTCTGATCATGTCGACTGAAGGAATTAAGCTGATTGTATCCTCCCACATCTTCCTTCAATCCTTTCACATCCAGTTACTTTCTTACTTCAACTTCATTCCAAAAGTCAGCATTGTTTCAGTAAATACTCGAAGACTTTATCTTTTGACCGAACAGCCATCCATCCAAACACATTCAAACTGAATCATAACCATTTCGTAGGCTGAAGGAATCAACCCGACTGTGCCCCGCATCTTTCTTCAATCCCTTCACTTTCATTAATTCTCTTACATCACCAATCTCATTCCACAAGCCAGCAGAGGCATACAAGTTAGACCACTCCACATGAATCCCTGCATTGTGAGGATCCAATTCCAGAGCCATCTTAGCAGCAAGCTTCCCTATCTCGAAGTTCCCAGAGTTTCTGCAAGCACTAAGCAAAGCACCCCAAACACTGACATTCAAATTACCACCACCAGATTTGTTTTCCATCATCATCAACTCCTTGGCAAACTTCCATGCCATCTCCAAATTCCCCACTTTGCAAAGCATATCAATCACACACCCATAATGCTCAGCTCCAGGAACCATACCGTGCACACGCAAGATCGAATTGAAAAAGTTGAGACCCTTGATCACATTACCCGAGTGACTACAAGCTGAAAGAACAGCCAACAAAGCAATCTTATCGGGTTCGATCCCTTCAAGTAGCATTTTCTCGTATGTTTCTACAACCTCAGCAAACTTCCCATTCCGGCCGTAAGCATTGAGCATCGAAGTCCATAGCACGACGTCCTTGTGTGTTACATGTGCAGCCATTTCGAACACTGAGCGAGCCTTGGCTACGAGGCCGCACCGTGCGTACATTTCCACCAAGGAGCAAGTGAGGACAGCGTCCTCGTTGGTGAAGGCACTCCTGCGGAGAAGGTACGCGTGCGTTTGCAAGCCCAATGGGGTGGCCGGCGCTTCAGAGCAAATCCGCAAAACGGCGGACACCGTGAAGCCGTCGGGCTCCAGTGAGAGCTCGTGCATTCTGCGGAAGAGGCGCAAGCCCTCCTTCCAGCGCCGACTCTCGACGTATCCGCCGAGGAGGGAGTTGGCGCAGACCGTGTTTCTGTGAGGCATTTCGTCGAACACCTGGGAGGCCTCCTCCACGGAGAGTGATCGGGCGTAGCAATCGATCAGAGCGCCGCAGACGAAGACGCTGGAGAGCCAGCCGGAGGTAAGCCCGCGGGCGTGGATCTGGCGGGCGAGGTCCGGGGAGGCGACGGTGAGGGCGGAGCAGAGGGAGTACGAATCGGAGGGAAGGCCGAGGCTGTTGAGGAGTGCGAAGGAGAGTAGCGCCGGGGAGCGAAAGCCGTGGCGGGCGAAGGCGGCAAGGAGAGAGTTCCAGCGGGAAGCGTCGGCGGGGTGGCGGAGGAGGAGGAGGAGGAGTTTGGGGTGGACGGCGGCGTTGGGGAGGTGGTGGGTTCGGAGTAGGCGACCGAGGAGGGCTTTAGCGGCGGCGCCGGCGGCGGAGATTCGGGTTGTTGGTCGGATTTGCATCAAAATTACAAAGATTTCTGAAATCGAATATTTTGATAAATTTGCGAGGGGCTCATAGATAATTACACTTTTATAGATTTCACCCCCAAAATTTCTTATTTTCTCATGCCCATTTATTTGATTAATTGCAACCCGAATTCTTACCAGAATCTCAATTGGCTATCATTCTGGGACCCACTTGAGAACTTGTCTCTTCAGGAGACGTCAAGTAACTACAGTCGTAAATTCTCGGTTCTCGCAACCTTTTCGGACTTCGATGTGCTGTTTCTTCTTTTGCCATCTTCGTATTTCTCTTCGGAAAATAACGATAGTGTCTTCCTGTTTTACGATCATTTTGTTTTTTTCTTTGTTTGATTGATGTTGATTTAGTTCTTAGGTTAGAAGAAGGTTGAGGGGGGCAAAAACGTTTTTTGATCAGTTTTTTTTTTAAATGTTTATTCGGTTCTTAGGGTAGAAGTAGAGGGAGGGACAAGGGTTCTAGGTAGGGTTTTGTGCGAGGTGAAGGAAGAAGAAAACAGTAGAAGCGGCGGAGGAGAAGATTGAAGCCATGTCTTTGGGCTACGCCCAGAAGCTCTCCTACCGGGAGGACATTGGCACTGTGGGAATGTCGGAGATCTTCGACACTTCCGACATCCTCCATCAAAAGGTATTCTTGCTTTCCCTGTCCTTTTTGTCTCCTAAAATTTCTGCCTGTGTAGATTTATCCATTATTGTAATTTAAGCAATAGGAAAAAGTGAGAGGAAAAAAACTGTGAATGTGCTGTAATGTGCTGCTTTGAGAAGCAAAATAAGATCCATTACTGATACTTCTTTTGTTTTTGGTCCATTCTCTTGCCATCATCATCAAGCAGTATCTATTCCAATTATTTGACATCGGTTACACAAATTCAGCTCTCTATTGAGCTTTTTTAAAGACTATCACTATTCAAATTGATCATAGTATTTTTAATTATATTTGCTCTAGATGCAAACAGTAGTAGATCAATTTAAAATAAATCAGTCCAATGGTTCCTAGTCCAAACTCTTCCTATGACAAATAACTCTGCCATGGCTATTCCCAAGCCCGGATAAAGGAGGAGAGTTACGTTAGTTTGTCAGCCAATGCCAAACAAAGACAAATGTTATGTATATATTCATGAAACTATTGTTGTTGTATTGTTGGCCTTATAAAAGAGATTCCGAGCCACTTGTTTCATTAATTTTATTTTAAATTTTTTGATTCCCTTACAATTGCTCCCGCTTTGTAAGTAATCAACTGCATCACTCTATAGCTTTTACACCTATTTTAATCAATTTTCCTTTAAACTTGTTCTTGTCATCTCTACTTGTTTTTGTTAGCTTATCATCTATTAATGCTACACATTATTGCATTGAGATTATATTTGTTTCTTTGTTACATTTATTGTATGGCAAAATGTTTTTAAATTATTTTGGTTTCCTGTAGATCGAAGAGCTTTCCTTGATGATAAAAGAGGTAAGAAAATGAGGGCGTAACTCAAATCTTTAAGATTTTTGAGTCTCATCTTTTTCTTAAACAGAACACCTATTATGACAGAGCAAACATTTAGTGGCATTCACAGGAGCTGGGATTTCAACTTCATGTGGCATTCCTGATTTTCGAGGACCTAAGGGTGTTTGGACCCTTCAGGTAATGTCATCTCAATTATACCAGTGTACACTCAGCTGACCTGCATCTTCTCTTTCTCTTTTACGACTTATTTCTGTTATTTGAATAATTCCAAGTGGTTTAATAGAAGTTTTTTTTGTTAAATCAATGAAGAATTTGGGCTGCTGATGAATTTGAGATTCGAACTGAGCTTGTCTCATTCAAATATAGCTCTAAAAAGCACTGTTCCCTATTTCCTTTCATTTTACCCTCATTTTTACATCATGAAGAACTGAAAGGTCTTACTGTCAATAGAGGAGCCTGTGCATAGAAACAGAACATTGTGCATTTCATTCATTTTCTGATACAAACACATTTGGAATTCGAAAAATTGTTATAATGTATCAAGGTTTGAAATCTTGTTTCCAACTGGGGTTTTGGTTTCTGGTCAAAAAGAAATGTGTTGGTACCATTCTCACAATGCCAACACACAGTGCCGAAGACACCTCAAAAGGAATTGGATAAGAGGAGGAGAAAGATAGCCCTAACCTCATTGTGCTGTTGTCGCAGAAGCTCGCGACAATGTCACCAAAGGCCCACGCATTTGTGGCTGATATCGTCATGGTCTATGGTCGATCGGCTTCATCGATTTAATAGTGGAAGCCTCTTGTTGCTTTGCCTCAAACAATGGAAGCCTCGGCTCTCTCGCAAACAATGGAAATTTTGAACTGTTTCATCATCTTGCACCAAAAAAGCCTCAAGCTGTTTTGTCATCTCAAATAGCTTGATGAAGCTTCACTGCCATGGTCTGAAGGATTCGAGATGCCACTTTTGACGGAAGGGAAACAATGACTGAGGGGTTTCTGGTCCTAGTCTTGATCGAACAGTTACCACGTGCCACCCAATGGGTGGAAAGAGATGTTTCACCCATATCGACTAGCATAGAACGTGACTTAAATCCTTGTGTGCATCCTTGTGTGCATCCTTGTTGCAATAATTATTTTCATAGAGCATGAATCTAGTTAATTTTACTAGAATGCCATATTCAACCAATTCTGTAAGGGTTATGTTTTGTTGGATAATTTACCTTACTTTGGATTTCAGTAATGCTAGGAGTATAACAAGTTGCTGGTTGAATAGACTGTGTATTCAAATCATTGTGCATCCACAATTGCCTCATTTGTACAATAACTTGTTTTTTCATCTATAATATAGTGGTTCAGGCTGAAGTATTCCTTTTCCCCTTTCGGTACTTCTTTGTTTTCAACTTAATGGGTCATTGTGTTACCTCCAGTTTATAGTGACATCACATTTTTCACTGTGTTAATGTGACTTTCCACAGATTCAGAGTCATTTTTCGATCCAATTACAAAGATTTTCTTATGGATAAAGTAACATAAGAGGTCTGCCTTGTTAGAGTGGTGAATGATGATTTTTCCAGTTATTGTCAAACACTGGGAGCCAATAACATTAGCTAGTACTGAACTTTGTGGGTTCATTCTTAGCACGTTTCAATTCTTTTGATCAGTGCAATCTATGCAGATGCATTTGCTAACACAATTCCATTAGCAACTACTATGTATAATTAACTAATTCTTTCATCTCATGTCCAGCGTGCAGGCAAGGGGTTGCCTGAAGCATCACTTCCTTTTGATCGTGCAATGCCAAGTTTGACTCATATGGCTTTAGTTGAATTGGAGAGGGTCGGTATCCTTAAGTTTGTTATCAGCCAGGTAATTAGAATCTTCTTGTTCATACCTTGGCTGTGGTTTGAGAAGACAAATAAGCTTCTTTTCCTTCTTCATTCTACCATTTGATATCTCAAACAAAAATCATTATTGTTTTGTATGTGAGGGAATTGATTTTACATTCTGAAAATCACATGCAACAAAAATAAAAATTGACAACAGGAGAGATTGGAGCTTTCTCATCTAGAACTATGGATGTTCATTTCAAATAAACAAGAGTTGTTTTAATCGACTAATCGTTTTGTTATTTTGTGTACTATTGTAGTTGACTGAATAACTACTTGTACCAAATGCCCGAGTTATTAAAAAACGAGGCCAATCTATGTATTTATATTCTTAATACTCTCCCTTTATGTGTGGATGAGTATACTTGACTTGATTGGAGATAAACTAATGGGATAACATTACCACTTATTCCAAATGCATGAGTTAGGTGGAAAGAGATAAATCAATATATTTCTATTCTTCATATGAATTGTAGATGTGGTTGCCATTTCTTCCATCATCGCCATAGCCATTTCCTACTAATACCATTTGCAATCACTAAGTCCATATAAGAATGACAAGCAAAATTGCTAATGCTCACTGGCACCCACAACTTAAATATATGATGGCTCCTAAATTTCTAGCATAGACATGACTAAATAGAGAAATAGAAAAAACAGAAGATAAAACTTCTCTATGGTTATGCTATTTAAGGTGTTAGACTTCTGCAATGCCTGCGGATCCATTACACCAGTTAAATTGGTCAAACTAGCTGATCTGTATGGTTCCAAGACATTGTTAATACCTTGTACAGCCAATAGAGGAGTTACTTTTTATTTTCATTGGCAAGCCCTAAATTCCTCTCTGTATAGGATATTTAGTTATAAGATCCTTTAACTATTTACAATTTGCGTCTAAATATTCATTTAGACTTACACATATAACAGCATAAAATAAACATAATTTTGGCCTAAAGTGGCACTCATCAATGCTGAAACTGTTTAAATCTATGCCAGGAAGTTCTTTTATTGTTTTGTTTTTGGTGGTATTATGTTCACACACCATTTCCAATGTCACTGAGATTAAGAAGGTCCTCTAGAATGAAACCTACTTGTGCTTAAAGCAGGCTGTTGAAAGGGCTGTTGCAGATTTCAGGGTCTCCATTTTTCCTGCCTTGCCCATGAATAAGTCAATAAAATGAGTTGGAAATTGATTCTCTGGTTAAGCCTCTCATGAATAACACCATCTCGGCTGTTTTCCTAGGTTTCTCTATGATCATTTATTGTTCTTCAATTCAGGGTAGTGTAGTTTTCCTATGTTTCAAATGCATGCTTTTGATTGTGACTTCTAATATTAACACACCATGTTGTAACTTTTTTGCTAGAATGTAGATAGTCTTCATCTGCGATCAGGAATACCTAGAAAAAAGTTAGCTGAATTGCATGGAAATTCCTTTCGGGAAGTTTGCCCTTCTTGTGAAACTGAGTATGCTTTCACCACTATCCTTATTTCTTTTATAAGCTATTTCTTTGCTCCTAATTTTGTCATTTTTTTAACCAGTATGAACATAGGTTGCGTTTGGTGAGGGGTAATTAGCCTTGTAACGTAATCAGGATTACATTACAAGATTGATTATTTTATTTGGTACAATTTCAAACTTGTAATGTAATATAATCCGGATTATAAAAGATAATAAACTTTTGTATGGATTATAAGGCTAATAGCATGTAATCTAGATTACATTCCAACCCTAAGATTTATATGCCAAATATAACCCTAATCTCATCTCATCAAACCAAGCCCTCAACAAATTCACCGACACCACCTTCCTCACCGCTCGCCGGCCACCGCCATCGATTGCCAACCGCGGGGCAAAGGTCGCTGAATATTTTTGTCATTTTATAATAATAATAATACGAATTACATTCCTTATAAAAAATAATAGACACCAAATAAAAGAATGTAATCAAAGATTACATGCAACTCTTTTACCAAGCGTAGTAATGTAATATTAATTACATTACATTACAAAGTTGATTACATTACCCTAACCAAACATAGTCATAATGTTTTCCATTAAGATTCACAATTTCTGGCTCATCTTTTGTAAACCTTCTAGGTATGTACGGGATTTTGAAGTTGAAACCATTGGGATGAAAGAGACATCAAGGCGTTGTTCTGATACAAACTGTGGTGCAAAACTTAGGGATAGTGTTCTTGATTGGGAGGTGATAAGCTGTTACATTGTCTGGTTGTTTGAATATTGCTAAAATTTCTACTTCTTGCAAGTGCATGCTATATTAGAGCTAGTACTTCTTAAATGTGCAATTTCTGTAGTTTATTTCTTCATTGCTCACAGACATATTTTAATCGATATGTACGGACATCTATCTTGTAGCTTTATTTTTTGCCTCCTAAAAAAGTACTATATAGTAACCAACATCCTTGAACAATTTGTATAGCTATTCTTTTTAAATAAAAATGACACATGGGCTTGCTTATTTGTTCCAATCATGTGCTGATGTATCCTCATTTAATATGTAAGAAGAGCAATTCATGTATCCCATACGATTGCTTGTCTGTTTCATTATCGTTCACATGCTATTGATTCTGGTATCTTGTTCATGAGAAGTTTGTTTTCACGTCTTTCACAACCTGCAGGATGCTTTGCCCCCTAAAGAGGTGAATGCTGCTGACAATCACTGCAAAACTGCTGACCTTGTACTGTGTTTAGGGACTAGGTAATCTTTGCACTGCGAGCAACTAGAAGATTATAAATTGTGATAAAAAAATACTTATGCTGTGACACTTGCTAATATCGTGGTTTTCTAACTTCAAAAAATGATGTTTTTTTTTTGCTTATTCTTTACATGTTAATGAAGAAAGAAAGAAAGAATTTCCATACATGTAGGGAGAGCCTCAGAGTTTTATGTTTTTCTTGTTTCATGTATATTCATATGTTATGAATACACTACTAATTTCTAAAGATTGTGTACATTTTTTTTTGCGTTCAATGATGTCATAGTTATGCTTTCTGATTACTATGTTGTTCCACGTAGTTTGCAGATAACACCCGCTTGCAACTTACCTTTGAAATGCATCCGAAACAATGGAAAGATTGTTATTGTAAATCTTCAGGTATTAAAGTATCTAGTTATGGCGGGATATATATTCACTTTTCTCTATCATTTGTGGCATTTGCTCTATCATGTTGGTATCTTAAATTGAAGGACAGACTTTGAAAATTTGCCGCTTTGGTGCACTATGACATGGATCAGGCAGCTTTTACATTCAGAATCTGTTACGTTTCATTTCAGAGATCTATCTATCTGCTTAGTTTATACATCTTTTGAGTCATTTACATTAATAGGCAGTCTTTTTCTCTGCAAATTAATTGGTTTTCAGAGACACAAGTAGGGTGCTGAGGCATTTAGCTGGCAGTGACATGAAACTTGGAGCATCGTGCCACTGCCAATCATCTAAGACTCTAAGAGTTGGATAAAAAAAAATCATGGGTTCAACCTTGACAAACCAGAGTCTTTTGGGTTTATGTACGAATACATGCAAGACGTGCATAAATATACAATGTTATGACATAAACATTAGTAATCTTGTGCTCTCGGAAGGTAATAATAATCTTATGCTGAAGTGGGTGAACCACAAAAGTAAAGAATGATTTGGATTAGAGTAAGATTTAAATGAAAGTCAATAGTTTGATCTTGTTCGCGGATTTTTTTTTATCCTGATATAGTGATATGAATGAAAGTCAATAGTTTAATCATGGATTCAACCTTCGGAGGCCGTCGGAGGTGGAAAGGTGACTGAAATGTCGGTTGCCGAAAGGGAACGGTCTCCGGGCAGCCTCCGCCCGTCCGCCTGAATATCCAAACTACAATCAAGATAGACGGGTGAACTCGTCGATGGACCGTAATAAATTACGGCTGGATTGTAACATCAACCTGCCACAAAATCGATATGGTCAATCCCCTGTG
>JBBPFQ010819795.1:0-14371 GCA_037974815.1 Kaempferia elegans
AATTCTGAATATATTCTTTTGAGATTGAACCTTGATTACATACATATCTGATGATGACCTTATTCATTCTTTTTGGGGCTTGAAAGTTGGTAAATCTACCAACCTGTGTAAACTTGTTGGAAACAAAGTTCTGAGCATATGAACAAGGTTAAGGGGTTATGTGTATTGGATAAGGGTTAAACATGTGTATTAGAGGCATATCCAGCACTGACGTACTTCTTAATGAAAATTTGAGATGCGATATGGTACCCTCATTTAAATTTCTTCAAATAATTATGTGTTGCTCTCTGTTCTTTGAAAGAAAAGTTCAGTGTGATGACCAACCTTGGTCCTTAGATGACAAAAATAATGATCTGGTAGTCTATTTTCTATGAATCAGGCTGGCCTTCCTGATGGTGTTCTCAATGTGGTATCTGGGTTTGGTCCAACTGCTGGTGCAGCTCTTGCGAGTCACATGGATGTTGACAAGGTGGCAAAATTCTATTTCTTAATTTATGAATTTGAACATATAAGTATATGAAATTTGATAAAACTATCTACTATTCGAACTTGTATAATACCCCTGATGACACTTACTACTAATTTTTATCTTGATGAAAGATTGGCATGAGATTAACATATATATCCAATTCTGCAGTTTGTTTGTTCATATTTTTTTGATAGAAATTGTCTTTCAATCACTGATCATATCCTGCATTTCTGCTAGTCATTTATTTACCTTCTATTTGAAAAATTGACAATAAATTTTGTTACAAATTCAGCCATTCCACTTGGTGATACATTATACTTATGAGGAGACTTAATTATTTCACATCGCAATTATCCATCCATGCCCTTAAATGATATCATATTTCTTATATAACTTGTCTATTCCGTTTCTGATTTACTGCTGCATGGCCGGCCGTGTAGGGCGCCTAGGGTTAGCGCATGACCTTTTGCAGAAATATTTTTTCTATAACTTGATTTCGCATTAAAAATCATTACAATTTTTGTTCTGTTAGTGGAAAAAATCATAAAATAAATCCATCATTTCATTTTCTATTCCATTCTGATTTTAGATTTGACTATTTTCAAGATGATTAAGCTGTGTAAGAGTGGTCAACTATGTTACTTGGATTTCATCCATTGCCATAAATCCTAATTTCCCCACATTGACACTTTAGATTGGATACACGACAGCTACTTAGGAAGGTACAGGAGTGGCCACAACCTACATATGATTCCCCACGTGCTTTGTTTCTTGCCTTTTACAACTCGATGGAGCTTGCCCAACCCCCACACAGTGCCCTTGTGATTAAATCCTCCTGAAAATGATGTTGTTGACCGCATTTCTGATCCTCAAGTCCGCAATATAAGACAAGATTTTACCATGTTGGTGTAAGAAGTAATTGCTAAGTGGCAAAAAAAGGTGTGTGGATTATTCAGAATTCGATTCACTGAGGCCACTCAATTGACAACTAGTTAATTGCCTAGGGTGTATTTCTCTTAATGGGTCTCTTTAAGTTGAACTTCTCTCTTGTCTCCAAGGATTAAGAGTTGCAATTGGTAGCATTTGAAGCTGAAGGAGGTGAAGATTCTCACATATTCAAGATAATCGATTAAAGTTCAATAAAAGATCAGAAAACTATATTTTAATAGTTGCACCACAAACAAAATTGTCTGAAGGTTACTGGGATTGATTGTGAAATATGATTCTTTTATTATCTGACCTTTGCCTCTAATATTTGATCAGCTTGCTTTTACTGGATCAACCAGTACCGGCAAAATTGTACTTGAACTGGCTGCGAGGAGCAATCTTAAGCCTGTGACTCTTGAGCTCGGGGGAAAGTCTCCTATGATCATAATGGACGATGCCGATATTGACCAGGCTGTGGAGCTTGCGCACTTTGCTTTATTCTTTAACCAGGTTCTCCATATCAACTGAATGTAGCAACATATCGTATCTGAGACATTTTCTGTTAACTTAGATTGCCTTCGACAGGGACAATGCTGCTGTGCCGGGTCTCGTACATTTGTGCACGAGCGTGTATACGATCAGTTTTTAGAAAAAGCTAAAGCCCGTGCTCTAAAGCGCGTTGTTGGTGACCCCTTCAAGAAGGGTGTCGAGCAAGGGCCTCAGGTAGATTGTGATTTTTTTTTCTTTTTGCGTCTACTAATATTTTTATTCCTTTTTAGAATTATCGTTATTACTCGATACATTTTCTTCACAAATCTAATCTGCTGAATAACTAGTCATTATTTACTTATTTTTACTCAGATCGATGAGGAACAATTCAACAAGATCTTACACTACATAAAATGTGGAGTTGATGATGGTGCCACCCTCGAGGCAGGAGGCGACCGTCTAGGTACCAAAGGCTATTACATTCGGCCTACTATCTTCAGCAATGTAGAGGTATCGTTTACTATCTACCGGTACATGATTCCATAAAGGTACACAAGCATGAATCTCAAATCACATTGCAATATTTGACTCTTCTAGGACGGGATGACGATAGCGAAAGAAGAGATCTTCGGCCCAGTTCAGTCTATCCTTAAGTTCAAGTAAGTACACTACTATCGCAAAAGATGTGTTTATCATACAGACACATGCAGATTCTCTAGCCTAGCTAGAATTTGTTTACAGCATGTTCATGCATGTTTTGTTCATAACAGGGATCTTGATGAGGTCATTCGAAGGGCGAATAATAGTCGATATGGCCTTGCTGCCGGAGTGTTTACTCACAATCTCGATACTGCAAACACCTTGACGCGCGCCTTGAGAGCTGGATCTGTTTGGATCAACTGCTTCGATGTCTTTGACGCTGCAATTCCCTTCGGTGGCTACAAGATGAGCGGCCACGGACGGGAGAAGGGAATCGAAAGTCTGAAGAACTACTTGCAAGTCAAGGCAGTTGTCACTCCCCTGAAGAACCCTGCGTGGTTGTGAACATCAATCTAGTTAAGCAGGTCTTGTTGCTGGTGTTTGCTTTGAAGGAAGACATATATTTCGATAGGTCTGATGAGTCTAATTGACAACTTTGATAATAAATTCGAGCTGTTTAATTAATAGCAATTGTCTTGCAGTTTCGAAAGTCATTAAGATTAATAAATAGAATTATCATTACTTTTAATGAAATTAAAATGAATTATTATACAATTCCAATGATTACAAGCATGTGAAAATTACAACTAGCTATAAGAGAAAAAAAAAATGAAACATTTCAATTACTTATTGTATCAAGTCTTTGCCTAAAAGATCCACCTTAACACCCAAAACACATCACCATGAGATATTGGATATCAAGTTGATCTTAACCTATTACAATTTCTTATTTATTAAGAGACATTAGCTCTCGGGATTATAATGCAGTGGCAAGGACGTTCAGTTGTTTCTCAAGTATTTACGATTTAATTCTCAGCCACGATGCATTTATAGAGATTTCTTTATCTGTCAGCACCTTTTAAATTCCTTCTTTGCAAAATATTTGATCTTTAAATTGAGCTCACTTCATCTACTGCTTACACATTTTGAACTTCCCTTTTTTGTCAACCATAGCTAGACATCCAATTTATTAAATATTTAGTTGACTCTGATCCACTTGAACTTTATCAATTATAATTGTTATTTCAATGCCAAGTAACTATACCCACACTTCTTGACACAACATTAGTAACAACAATGTGAGCTAATCTTACACCTTTTGTCATAAACATTAAACCATATAGTTGAATTCGATTACTTGGGGTATGCTTGTGCTAATAATTTCTTGGTCAAGTACATGTATTGGAAATTTCTAGACCAAAATTAAAGATAATAAGTTTTTTGTAATCTTTCACATCTCACATACCAAAAGGCCTTATTTTCAACCTACTTCTATTTTCCTTTGTTTGTTAAGAGTCTCACCTCTAAGACTTATTTTTGTTTGCCAAGAAACTTCACCTCTAGGTTCTGCTCTATTTACTAAATATTGAGTTAATTTTATCTACCTAGATTTCTTATCTATCAATTATTATTGAATTTCTCTATCTGCTAAGCATCAGATCCACTTTAACCTACATAAATTTTTTTTATTTATATATATTTTTTATTTATAGATTTTTTTTAATTCTGTTAAATATTCAGTACATAGATTTTTCAATTAACTACTCTTACAACTATGTATCAAGTTTTTTATACTTATTTCACACTTGATAAAACTCATCCAAACAAAATACTGACCTAACTTAAATTCTTTGTTAAACATAATAAAATCACTTAGCAAATATGATCATTTGAGTCATGATTACAATAACAATCTCACCAGCTTTATATTTGACAACTTATCTAAGTTAGGATAATGTATATATAATTGAGTTACAATGATTATTGTTGTCGTTATTTGAGTTATTATTCTAATTAATTTTTAGTTAATGAGATGAGACAATTGGCTCCCATTATCAAAAACCTATTTGTATATTTTTTTTAAAAAAAAATATTGTAGCATTGTACACTATTACATTACATGCTTAACATTCTTCCTCAACCTTACTCCCTATAAAATATTGTTCCCCTTGGTCCATGGGGCATCCCTAATAATTGAGTCACATTCCCTTACGGTACACATGGCTACCCTACAAGAATAACAAAGCATGGGTTCATGTCTTCAACATTCTTCCTCCATCAACAATTATCATTCAGAAGGGGAAAATAAACATTTTATTTCAAGAAAATATGTCACAAAAATACAAATTAGATAAGGAAAAAAAAAATCCCTTAAGAAAATATTTTCTTTGAATCTTAATAATTGATGGATTTGGAATATTCCATGGTGCTTATTACAGTAAAAAGATGATTATGATCTTTCCTATGGAGAGACACTGTATTACTTATTACACTTGTGTTGTGGGGCTGTGACACATCTAACCCACCATAATTTACATGTATCCACAAATTCTCACTTCAGTCGCTTTCACTGAAATCTAATCCACAACCACCAAAGCTTTGAGAAGTACATTTTACAAAACTATAATTACTTTGACTTCCAACACCCAAAAAGGGACCAAATGATAGCATTGTCAAACTCGAGCACAAGTTAAACTGTCAAACAAGTCAAGTTGATTGAGATGTTTTGCTCACTATTTTAATTGTTCAGATTAGTTCATACACAAAAGGAGAAAAAGCATTTAGATTTGTTAGATTAACAGCCTTAATTACTATCTCTAAGTTTTTCTGGATATCAGTTTTGTAGTTTGATTCACAGTAGAAAACGTTGGTCTTTCATCTTTGCAGCATTAAAGGAGAGATTTTGATAATCTAATGGTCCATTTCCCACATTAAAGGAGCACCAACGTATCCAAGTTGACTCATTCTCCATTTTTTTTCTCTTCCTGCTAAAAGTATACAAAGGAAGTTGCATGGTTTTTTCGTTTCCTGCATTATAATTTATAAATTTTCTTCTTTTCTTACGTTCTGTCAATGTTAGGTCATCAACGTAGAAGCGGTCTCTTTCTCTGTTCCTTGTGTCCAGAGGCTACCAGAAGCCATTTGTGTTCTGGCACACCATAAAAGTTCGATTCTTTCCGTCCGGAAGAGGATCGGTTAGTGGTGGAACGCAAGAAGAGCAGAATGCAGAAACCTCAAGGCAATAATTGCTATGATTCTTCTTTTGGTGTTGTAAATATTTTGGGCATTGCTTATGCTTGATTCCTAGTTTCCTACTCTGTCACTTGCTGCTGTGGCTGAACCTTCTTCCGCTTCCAAGAATCTTGGCTATCGGCTTGTCCTTTGTCTCTGCTTCGAGAAGGAGTATGTGATTCTGAGTTCGACTGCGCGCGCTATGGATCTCGAGGCCGGTTCCTACATCAACCCTGCCAAGGTGAGCGGCGGTGGTTAGCTTCTCGGTGGTCAAGTTTGGACCTTGAATCGCTTTTGTGGAGTTTTGGCTTTGTCGAGTTCGGATTTCGAGGTTGATTGAGCATGGAGGGTCTTGTTTGGAGTTTAAGCTACATGCCCATGGTTCTTCAGTAGCTTCTTGGGCGTTTCTTTTTTCCTCCTCCTCCTCCTTCTCTAGTCTGGAAGTTAATTCTTTTGAGTTTGTTCGTCTGATTTTCTGCTTGCAACTTGCTCATTTCATCTCCAAGCTAAGATGTTGTAAAATTTTCATCCTTGTTGTTGCTTAAAGAGGGAACTGTAATTGCTACTTGAACTGCAGAGACAAACTTGGAGTTCAGTGCTTATGCTTGCTTACCAGAGCCTTGGTGTGGTCTATGGCGATCTTAGCACTTCGCCTCTATATGTGTATAAGAACACCTTTGCTGATGATATCATGCACTCCGAGAGCAATGATGAAATTTATGGCGTGCTATCCTGTGTTTTTTGGACCCTCACCATCATCCCTCTTCTCAAGTATGTCCTCATCGTCCTCCAAGCCGATGACAATGGCGAGGGTGGCACGTTTGCCCTCTACTCGCTCCTTGTCCGCCATGCTCGTGTTGGATTCATACCGAATGGGCAGGTTGCTGATGCGGAGCTGATGGCCTATAAAAAGAAGGATGATCACTTCCACCTACTTAATCTTTCTGCCTCATCTTATGGTGACGATACGTATACTGCATCGTGGATGAGGAGGTTGCTGGAGAAGCACAAGAACTCACAGCGTGTTCTACTATTTCTTGCTTTGCTTGGGACATGCATGGTCATTGGTGATGGTGTCCTCACCCCGGCAATCTCTGGTATTGCTGTGTTTTTATGATCTATTGTTGCTTCTTTTGGTACTTAATTGATTTGTTATGTTTTGAATTCAATATTTGGTGTAGTCTTCTCTGCGATCTCAGGGCTTGAGCTTTCAATGTCAAGGGAGCATCACAAATGTAAGGAACTTCTCTAAATCAAGAACTTTTGTTTAGAATCATCGGTGACACAATGGTTGTTATAAAGATTTTGTGACATTACATTTGATATGATACTGAGCTTAGCTTGAATTACACTGTTTGATTTAGGATAAAATTAGAACTTTATGGTATGTGTCTTTGTCTCCGTTATATTGAGTGTTTTTGTATACAAGAAGAGAAAAGTTGGCTTGTCCTCTCATACAAAGCTCAACAAGATGGTAAGAAAAAGGTCGAGTTTGTATTAAAAGCTACATCCAATTTAACTCTCTAATTTCCTTCTGACTTGTAGATAAACATACATTTGTCTATTCTAATTCTATTTATTTATTTTTGGTTATGATTTGCATTTGCTATTTTTTTTTCCTCATGAATTTGAATTTGATTGCGTAAATATGAATTGATTTTCTAGGATCCTAGGAAACAAGGATTTGTAAAACAAGTTTCATTACATGGTTGGTACATGTACTTTGCATCTTCTTAATCAAAACTATCATGTACTCTTGATAATAGTCACAAATGTATCATTAGTTTTTTCCATCCAGTTGTTAAGTTAATGATAATCATTGTGTCAACTCATTTGCCATATCTACATCAACCGCCAAGTCTTTGTACGACAATATCTCACTCTTAATAAAACTTAGTCACCTCAGCCATCCAGTTTTTATTCCAAAATTTAGACTATTAATTTAGAACCAAAACTTACTCTTCCTTCCCTTAGCCTATCGTCCAATTATTAGGATCTGATTTAATTGGAGACTTCTTCACAAAAATGCATCATGTTTTAGTATTATTTCTTGTCATGTCTGAGCGCTTTGTTTTATTTTCTGATAGCCATGGGCTTTCTTTTTTGTCTTAGTCTTATGTGATTCTCTGTTAATTTATTTCTTACATTGATTGTTAGTCTGGTAGCTTTTATATGAATATTACTTTTTCTCATGATTCTTTGTTACAGATGTTGAGCTTCCTGTTGCATGCTTCATACTGCTCTGCTTGTTTGCGCTGCAACATTTTGGCACTCACCGGCTAGGTTTTCTGTTTGCACCAATCGTCACGATTTGGCTTTTATGCATCAGTGTCATTGGTGCTTATAATATTGTTCATTGGAATCCTCATGTATATCAAGCCCTTTCCCCATACTATATGATCAAGTTCTTGAAGAAGACTAGAAGAGGTGGCTGGATGTCTTTAGGTGGCGTTCTCTTATGCATAACAGGTTCGTAGAAGGTATCTATCATCCACACATAGATTTTTTTTACCATGAACTGCCTTTGTTTAAGAAATTTCTTTTATAGGTTCTGAAGCAATGTATGCAGATCTAGGGCATTTTTCACAGTCATCAGTAAAGGTATCGGCACCTAGCATTATTTAATATGAATGTGTTTATTATTTTTTGCCGGTATATGCCTCTATTTTCCGGTAGTATCTTTCGTCTTTATGCTTTTAGTTGGAATAAGTTCTTCTCAAACAATGTTGATATTAGTTCTTCTCACATTTGCAACTATTCATCTGTTTGGACCAAGATTTAGAATATTGTTCCAATATTGGATATTGGCGCGCTGTCTAGGATAATAAAGATTTCAATGCTGACACCTGTGAGTGATGTTAGCATCGGTGCTAGTTTGCACCAATTAGAAGAAGAATAGCTTATTTGTGCTTTTGCCTATGTGATGCCCCGCACGAATTAGGCTTATCGTGAAGCTAGATTTGCTCACGAGTGTGAACTGCAATAATGTCGAGAATAAATATAGACACATGGCAACCTAAATAACTATAAGCGCAAATCTCGAATAATAACTTGTAAGTCAAAAACTCTAGAATGCAAGTATAAAATACAAAGTGGGTATAAGATGAAAGTGTATGCTAAAAAGTATATCTCGTAAAAGAATCCAAAGAGCTACCATGATGTTTGCCCACTTAGCAACATTAATCTTTCATCACCAATTTCTCTTAAATTTTCTCTTAGATAGGTTCATCATTTCTTATGTTTTCTCTTTTATACTTTTATGAGTATTGTTGATTTACTTTTATCAAGAAATTAACATATATATACATATTATATAGGGGAAGATGACCCTTAATATGCCTAGTAAAAGATGGATCGTATAAGATGAACGACTTGCAATCCATCCAAAATGAAGTGCATTATAAATATATATATATGATGAACTACTCGCAATTCACCTGATAAAGATGTACTGGGTATACATGGGATGAATGACCTGCAATCTATCCATTATGAAATACATCATATAATACACACACACCCACACACCCAGAGATGCACCTTATAGAAGAAAGAGTAAACGATTAGTAATTCACCCTACGAGAAGAATTCTTTCATGTAAAATGGAGTCTACAAATGTATGAAAAAACTCGAGTTTTTTTTTAGCGTGGAGCTCATGCTCTATAACATAAGTAATTCATTTGTTTTCTTAATTTAATATAAGTGGTTAAGCAACTCTGTTAGAGGGTGGAGCCGAAGCTCTATAATATAAGTGTTGCATTTATTATTTTGTCAATTTAATATCAGTAATAATGCAAAGTGTTGTATTCATTATCTTGTTAATTTAGTTTGAATAATCACACAAATCTTTTATAGCTAGGAGCTGAAGTTCTATGATATATTTTCTTTATTACTTTCTTTATTATTTTATTAATTATGTAATTTAATTCGCTAGAGTTCTCAAAAGGGAATATAAAAGGAGAAGCAATGTGGGAGAAAACTGTCAAGCAATAAAAGTAGAGATGAGATCATAAATAGTTTTATTTCCAACAAATGCATAATTATATTTATAAATTAGATCATACACAAGGTAAATGTAAAGAAACAAGGCAAGAATAAACCCACCTTGATAAGGGCTTCTAAATGAATACTTATTTGATCCCACAATGCACTTTTAAGCCTAACCATAACGCAACCTACGATATACTCTTATTATAACCTCAATCATTCGTCTAGATAGAAAGGTCGTGGATCAAAAATTACAATAGACATGCAATTTGCCTCTCTAAAGTTGAGTTGCTAGCGCATATCTAGCAAGAGGTAGTAGGGGAAATTTATTCTACTCTTTTTGTTTGTGTATCCGACACAAATCATAGGGTTTCTACAATGTTGGTCAAGTGTCCTATGGCAGTAAAAATGTACTAAACCAATTTTGCCATTCAAATCAATTATCTAGTTTAACACCTGAAGATATAATTTTCTTTTTAAAATTTAAATTTGATTTTATAGAAAAAATCTTTAAATTTAACTGAGTTGATTCTAAGTCAAGGTTAATATTTTCCATTTTTTTATAAATTTATACTTATAAATTTGTAATAAATTTAATTACAAAATTAAAAATTCTAATTTAAACCTAAAATATAATATTTTATATTTCAAATTTTAAAAAATCTTTGCACACTCTAATAATTATAGTTGCATGGAAGAAACAAAATCAAATTAAAACTAAACGATAGAATTGTAAATTATTCCATTGATTCATTTAGGTTTTATATAATAAAATACAATAGTGATATTTAATATTTAAAGTTTTTTTTTATTAAATCCTTATGAACAAATTTCAAATATAATTACACATAGTTTCATTTCAAATAAAATTACATCCTAAGAATGAAAATCTCTCGAATCTTCAAATCAAAATTACTCTAATGATGCAAAATTGAAGAGCGAAGCACAAATTATAGAGGAGGAAGGATGATTTTGGTGGCGTTTGATTTAGGAGTTTGGGAATGAGGGAATAGAATAATAGAAATATAAAGTATTTGGTTGATAGATTTGGGAGTAACAATTTTGAAATTATTCCTAAATAATCTGGAATGGATAAAACCTAATTAAAGTGGAGGACTTAGAATTCATTCCCATCTTTGTCTTTTTTTTTTTTTTTTGAGTAATTCCCAATGTAATTAAAAATATTTGTGAATTTCAATTATAATTTAGGATTAATTCAAATTTAATAATTAATTAATAATTGATAGATTAATTATTATTAATTAATTAGAGGTTAATTATTAATTAGTATTAATTAAAGTAATTGATTAATCGGTCTAATATGGAATTTAATTTAGGATTAATTAATTAATTAGGGATTAATAATTGATTGATTGAATTTAAATTATTTAGAATTAATTAAAATAATTGATTAATTAAATAAATAATTAATTAGGGATTAATTATTAATGAGTATTAATTTAAGTAATTGATTAATTATTTTAATTTCAAATTTAATTTAGGATTAATTAAAATAATTAATTAACTAATTAATCACTTTAATTCGTAATTAATTAATTATTTTAGTTACATATGAAATTAATTAACTAACCAATTACTAAATTCCAAATTAATTAGAAATTAATCCTCTAAGCTAAATAAATTAATCAATTACTTTAATTAATACTAATTATTAATTATTAAACCTTAATTCGAAGTTAACTAATTAATTAAGCATTAATTCCTAATCCCAGCTTATAAACCAAATAGTAGTATTGGAATGACTAAACTCATTTCCATTCTTATTTCTACACCCGAAACCAAACACCACATTTATTTTCTCGTTGCTCATTGTAGCGTTCTAATTGGAAAATTGAATATATTATGTGCATATCATTATGAAATGCAAGAAGCTTATAATCTACAAGTAATTACAACAACAACTAAGTTTTATCCCACTACAAGTAATTTAAGTTAAAAATTAAAATTTAATTGGTTGTAAACATTTTTAACTCTAAAAATTTAGGTGATCAAATTAATCAACAAATAGATATAAAAATAGAAGGGCAAACATTGGTTATGAAATAGCAATGTAATTAATTATTAAATAAACACTTAAAAAATTAGTTAAAAGTTACCATTTATATTAACTAAAATTAATCATGCTATTATTAATAATTCAATGAAACAAGTACGAAAATTGTACTGGTGATGTAATACGGTACTAAAATTGTATCATTTTGATCAGAAAACTATGGCACGACATAGCTCGGAGATTTTAATCCTTGGCCTTACCTAAAATAAATCTTGTTCAGCCCTAAACCAATCAAAAAGTTTTAAATTGCATATATTTTGAACCCACTTAATCTTGATAACAATGCCTTGATGGACCCATCCAAAATATAATTACACCTCATATAGCCTCCAATTAGCACAAGTTAGTTTGGATTCAGCACTAACCCAAATAGACTGACTCAAAGTTGAACCCTGCTCAGGCTCAACTTATAATGATAGTTAATCTATCTACCCCAAATAAATCAAATATAACCTCAAAATCACCATAAAACTGTAATTACTATTTATTATAAAAAAAATCCCTTATTTAGATTTTAGGGTTATAATGCTAGGTATAGGGTATATTTTGTCCAATCAGACATTATATTTTCAAATACCTTGAATATTTGCTCTATTAAACAGAATTTTTAAACCCTGTTAGTTTTGTTCTCCAAGCAACCAATCTAGTCAATATGAAATTTTCTAAAGAGAACAAGGAATATTAAAGGGAACATATAATAACATTCCATATTTAATCAACATTAGAAGGGGTCATTTGTGACTTGGACAACTTTCTCGCATATTTGAACACTATTTAACCCTCTCAGTCTCTAACCACCTTGTACTTTTGTTGGAGCCTAACACTCGAGTTGAAATATGAAACCCATATTTGTCACATGTAAAATTTTCTAGAAACAACTGTGCCTACACTTAAATCCACATTGATGTTGAATACTCGTACTCGTACTTAGTCAAGTCATAAGTGGCATAGACCCTGATGCATAGCTATGTAGACCAATTTCTTTCAGAAACTAAGGTCTCTGAAATTTCTTTGCAAAACAAGTAGCTATCCTGTCATTCTGATTCCATTAAGCCGTTTGTGAGTATCTCTAAGACAAGATCATGGGGACTTGGTCTCATGACTCTCTAAACTCTCTATTCTTAGAATGTGAGAGCTTTAGTAAACAAATCTACTTTTAGTTTACAAATGGTCTTTGCTTTTATCAATTTAATATGCATCTTAGTTGGCTTGCAGCCAAATCTCTAGAGAACTAACTGTTTCACAGTGAACTGAATCTATCTACAGATTGCTTTTGCATTTGTGGTGTATCCATCCTTGCTCCTGGCATATATGGGACAAGCTGCTTATTTATCTCAGCATCATGTTATTGAAAATCACTATCGGATTGGATTCTACGTTTCTGTACCAGGTGTTGATAATTTCGAGTGTTGTATTTTACTACGATAGTTCTTAATCTTTATTCATACTTTTATAAACTCTGTTTTTTGAGGGGAGACAAGCATAACCATGGTTTCCAGAATATTTACATATAGAAATTGCTCTTGTTAGAGAGACTGAGGTGGCCTGTTCTAGCAATTGCAATACTTGCTGCCGTTGTGGGAAGTCAGTCTGTCATCACGGGTACTTTCTCAATTATCAAACAGTGCTCTGCCTTAGGTTGCTTTCCAAGGGTGAAGATAGTCCATACATCATCCAAAATTGATGGACAAATATACATTCCTGAGATCAATTGGATTTTGATGATATTGTGCTTGTCTGTGACTATTGGTTTCAGAAATACCAAGCATTTGGGAAATGCACAAGGTATGGTGCTTTAAAAATAAGACCTCTCTCTCTCACACACTCATAATCTTTCCTATTTCTCTTGTGTCCTTTATGTTCAATTTGTCTTTACTTATATCTCATGGTTTCGCTTCTGCCTGATCGATTCTTAATCTTGAGCAATGCTTGGCATGACTTATTTTGAGCTATTTATGGCCGGCCCACACAATCGAGGACAAGGATTCAATTTATGCCTAAGCAGAACCTATTGGCATCCTTATTCTCTACCTATAGATCCTTATATTGATTGGAGAAGAGATTGTTAAAGAGATTCTTGTGAAATATATACAAAGAATGGAAACTCTAACCTTTATACGGAAGATAGATGATCAAGATATATAATACTAAAATTTATCACGTTGATAAAATTCATGAAGACCATAAAACAACCAATGGTTCCCAAAAACAGATAGAGCAATACTCTGCAGTGAAAATAAGTTGTTCCTCCAATCACAGTTGTTTTAGAGCAAGTTGTGAAAGATACTAAAATTCACTTTTAGTGCAAGAGTCATCTTGTCTACCTAATGAAACTTTACACCATGATACTTGATGGTGAGCTATGAGCCTATGACTAAGATAAGGGACTTGAATCAGATACCAAGATGAAAACTTCAATGCTTTCTAAATCAAGATACATATCTTGGAAATCTTAAAAGGTTCTCTAGAAACCTTAAAAGACATCTAGAAAATCTTAAGTGCATCAAATAGACATCAACTATGGGTTATTATTATTATTATTTTTTTTTTGTATAGATAGTAGCAATATAGATGTAATTGATGCCAAAATAATAGGAATGAATTCCATTTTATCATACTCTTCATAAAAGTCCATTCATGAATTTTTAAAATACTTTAGGATATCTTTATTGAATCAAATCGGAATCTTAATTAGAGTGACAATCGGGCTATGA